>ML280901.1:1493-78490 GCA_005239495.1 Nicotiana undulata
AAACGGACTTGAAATGACGTGATTCGGATTAAAATCAGATAAGTTAAGCTTTATGAAGTTTTGAGGAAATTTTATGAGTTTTAAGGTTTAATTCCCTGTTTTGATGATATTTTGGTGATGTAAAAGCTTGAATAAGTCCGTAGGATATTTTGGGAAACGTGTGTGTTTTAGGTTTTGAGACCCGAGGGCTCGGGTGAGTTTCAGATAGCTAACGGGGTGTGAAATGCATGAAAAATCTGGTGTTTTGATGTTTTGCTAGTGTCTGGTGTAATACTCTTCGCGAACGCGGCCAAGGGATCGCGAACGCGAAGGGTAAATTATGGTGGCCTGGGTTTACTCTACGCGAACGCGTAGAGGGAGACGCGAACGCGGAGCACTGGACAGTGCTTCTACGCGAACGCGTCCCAGGGGTGCGAACGCGTAGTCTTAGGGTGAGGCCGGGGGGCAGGGTAGGTTTGTTCTTCGCGAACGCGGGCATAGGCTCGCGAACGAGGAAGCCTAGGAAGTTAGACCTTCGCGAACGCGGCCCTGGCTCCGCGAACGCGTAGGTCCCAGCTGCTAACCCTTCGCGAACGCGGCCAGTGGCCCGCGAACGCGAAGGGCAATTTTGCCCAGTGATTTTAATAACCCAAAAACAGAAACATTACGGGATTTAACCCACTTCTTCTCAAACCTCTTCTTCCCCACTTCCCCTTAGGCGATTTTGAAGATTTCCATCACCATAACTCCATAGGTAAGTGATTCCAACTCTATATTCTTCCATTTATCTTCAACAACCACTAGAATCTAGGCCTAAAAGTATGGAAATTAAGTAGAATTAGGGGTTTTGGGTAGAGTTAGGTTTTTGGAAAATTTGGGTGATTCAACCTCAATTTGGGGTCGGATTTCAAAACAAATTATATATTTTAACTCGTGGGGTTATGGGTGATTGGGTTTTGGTCCGAACCTCGAGTTTGGACCAAGCGGGCCCGGGGTCGAATTTTGGAAATTTTGAAAGAATGGTAGGAATTGTGTATTTAGGCTATGGGATGGTGTTATTGAGTTATTATTGATATACTTAAGTTAATTATGCCTAGATATTGTTGTTCCGGAGTTGAATTCAAAAGGAAAGGCGGTCTTAGAGGGTTGATTGCTATACTTTAGACCGAGTTAAGTGTCTTGCCTAACTTCGGTGAGGGAATAGGTATTATTTTCTATGTGCTAAGTGATCATCATATTCATTGCATAGGTGAGTTGATGAGTACCGATGCAATGTGTGTCAAGCATGCCCGTGAGTCTATTTTGATAGAAATTGCAGTATTTCTTCCATGTTTAGCATATTATGAGATTGTCTTTACTTGGTAATTTATTCTTGATTGAAAGTATTGGCTGTTGAGTTTGAGAAGTGTTGATACGAATGATAATACAAGTGTAGAGTATGCGATTGAGGTGATTGGTTATAGCTGAGACCCTTGCCGGGCATTTATTGAGTTATTAATTGATGTTTTTCCCCTTGCCGGGTGTTTTGAACTGTCAATTTCCACTATGTTGTACTCCTTGCCATTATATCTGTTATTGTTTGTTGAGGAAGAGTGTAAAGCACGAAGGGTGATGTTTTGCCATGATATCTGATTACATTGCATAGTGAGGAAGAGTGTAAAGTACGAAGGGTGATGCCGTGCCATGATTTTTATTGATTATAAGTACGAAGGTTAATGTCGTGCCATGTATTTTATTGATTATAAGCACGAAGGTTAATGCCGTGCCATGATACATTGTACATTGCATTACGAGGAAGAGAGTAAAAGCACGAAGGGTGATGTCGTGCCATGATATTTGATTACTTTGCATTGTGAGGAAGAGAGTAAAAACACGAAGGGTGATGCCGTGCCATGATTTTTATTGATTATAATTACGAAGGTTAATGTCGTGCCATGATACATTGTACATTGCATTACGAGGAAGAGAGTAAAAGCACGAAGGGTGATGTCGTGCCATGATATTTGATTACTTTGCATTGTGAGGAAGAGAGTAAAAACACGAAGGGTGATGCCGTGCCATTGTATTACATTTTTGGTACTTATACTTGCTTCGTTGGATATTGTGTTAGATTGCCTCCCTTGTTTACTTCTGTCTGTCAATTTGACTGCTTCATTTCACTTGTTCCCCTTTTACTGCTCCCGCATCCCTTATCTGTTTGCTTATCTATTGCCTTGTATTATCCCTGTTACCTGCTGTAGAATAGGACATGTTATCGTTATTGTCAAGTCTAGCCTCGTCACTACTTCGGCCGAGGTTAGGCTCGACACTTACTCAGTACATGGGGTCGGTTGTACTGATGCTACACTGCACTTCTTAATCTTGTGCAGATCCCGCATCCGGACCCAGTAGACCGCATTGAGGGAGTCGCCTTCAGTCCACCCAGAGCTTCAAGGTATACCCGCTGGCGTTCGTGGGCCTTGGTATCTCTCCTGCCTTTGGATTCTCCATTGTCTAACCTTTTTTTCTCCTAGTTTCAAGACAGTGATATATATTTCTTTTTTCAGACTCTCTATTTAGCACTCAGTTTAGATAGTCCGTGAGGTTGTGACAACCCGGTTTTGGGTATGCGACGTTATGTATTTTATTATTTCACTTTGCAGTTTGAATTCCTATTACATTTTCGTTGTTAAAGTTATGGATTATGTTGGTTATTTCAGTTCATATTTGAAAGGCATCAATTTTTCTACTGTTGAATTGATTTGAAAAATATTAATGTATAGTATACGTTGGCTTGTTTTGCCAATATTTGGGAATCTTCAGATGCCCACACTTTCATGAACTACCCTTTCAATTATCCGAATGGTTCCCCTGAAAACGAAAGGATAGCAAGCAACTAATCAAGTTGTCAATTTTGGACGTAATTCAAAAGTGATACAAATCCTCAAACTAAAATTTAAAGAAAAAAAACTTCTTGCTAAAGAATATGTGATAGTGCGAATAAAAGATAAGAAACATAGTTTCATTAGTAAAATCTTGATGCTCCGCCATCCATTTTACATGTTAGACAAGCCATGAAGAATCAAGATTTGAACTAGTTTCATAGGATCAAATGGATTGACACAAGATTTGCCTCTTGACTCCTAGGCCTGAAACCTAGAGGAACTCTCCGAGAAATTCTTTCAGGAATAAGTCACATTTTTTATGTATACTTAAACAAATAAAATGGAGTAAATAGACCTAAATTGTACAAGGAAAATAAAAAATACTACTTCCTTAGTTTCAATTTATTTGAAGCATTTCAAATTTTGAGAGTCAAATCATTTTTATTTCGATCGCGAATTCAGGTGTCCATTCTTTAATTTTTTTTTAAAAATAAAATTTACATGTTTAAAAATTGCATCTAAAATATTATAAGTCACAATAACTAATAATTCAAAATATTTAGAAGGCAAAAGATTGGATCATCTTTTTGGTACTATACGATGCTACTTATTAAGGGCGATCTCGCGGGCCGCGGTACCGATCCCTAAAGTAACGAGCTAAATGGTCCACGACTAAACGTGCTTTTTGTAGAACCGGCCCCACTAACTCATGGTCCCCGGTTAAACAGGTTAGCCTGCGGTGCAAACGGGCTAAATGGGCCCAACGACTATACGATTATTTTTTTAATTAAATAGAACTTATAGACAAAAAAGATGTTTAAAAAAACATCTAAGGCAATTCCTTATAATTTTATTATAGAATTGTAACCTAGTGTTTTAATTCAAATTTAAAGACAAAAATATTGTAAAAAAATATTCAAAGCAATGCTTGTAATTTTATTATAGCAGTAAATTACATGCAACATCTTTCTTAGTCTTCCCCCCATGGAATGAGCACAACAATGTGCTAATACCATAATTTAGAAGAAAAGAAACTAATCAAGAAGTGACAAAATACAAGTTACATACTAATTTTTGTTCATACAAGTTACATGCTATCTCTTACAAACTTCATAAATCCTTCAAGGTTCAGAGGAAGTTCCGTTGGTGGTGGCGAAAAAGTATCTTGTTCATCGCCGTTTTCATTGTCGGACGAAGCAGCATCCTCAGCAAGTTCAGCTAGCATTTCTTCATAAGCTTCGTCTACCTCTGGTTGTGATTCAACAAGTCTAAAATTTCTTCTTTCTGAACGGATCTAATCGTTGAAAAGTATTGTTTTCCAAGTTATCGCTCCTAGACTGTCTAGATCACCGTTTTGAAGTCTTGCTTGACTAAAAGCGCTCTCCAATACCACTGTTGAAGCTTGAGTAGTTAAAAAATTCTCGATCTTGGAACCGGAAGGTGTTTTTCTTCGTCCTTCCACCATTGCAAAATACCAAAGGTGCCATCGGGATTTACTTTCTCAAGTTGTTGTGATAAATAAACTTCAAACTCATTTAGTTGTGAAAAATCATTACCATTAGAAATAAATAAACCCCTAAACCCTGCCCAAACACTAAGTCTTCTTACTCTTGCAGTTCTTTTAGAAGATTGCAACAACCAAACTTCCATACATGTAATTCCATCTAGTTGAACGAGTGGGTGTATCATCGTCCGGTTGAGTTTCATCAAAATCAATTTCCTCATCATCATTTTCATTAATAGTATTATAATTATTAGAATAGAAAGCATTTATTAATTCATGATTTAAAAATTCACTTGCTGGAATATGATGGCAAAATTCAATATCGCTAAATTGTAATAATAAACTATTATCGGTATCAAGAATAGTAGGTGTAGGAATACTACGATGTTTGGTTCAGGGAGCTGGGGGCAGGGGACGAGGAACAACAGTACCACTAGATTAATCAATAATAGCAACTAAATAATACAAATAAAATTATAATATTAAGACTTAAGAGTTGGAACGAGTTTACGGAATTGGCAAACAACTTGTTGAAAACTGATTATCGTTGAAGACTCCAATTCACCAACTTCACAATTTTTGCATATTTGTTTATCATTGTTTGGAATAAAGAAAGCAATAGTAGCAACCTCACAATTTTTTTACTATTTTTTTTTTGTTGATAAAGTAAAGAATTGTAGCAAGTATAGAAGAAAACTATAAAGAGATTTTGATAGACTGATATTGATTTTGTAAGAAAAATGAAAGAATGAGGAGGTATTTATAGTAGAAAATATAAAAAAAAAGTATAATAATAAAAAGTTTGGGGTTAAAAAATAGTTGGAGGGGGGTATAAATGACTATTTTTTAAAGACACAACGGCTAGTTTTTAAATACCCAGACGACTACTTTTATCAAAACAAACAATTATTTTTTGGAAAAAAAATGTTGGGCCCGTTTGGCCTGATTCAAACGGTTCCAAAGCTAAAAACCGGCCCACGAGACCGACACAAACCCACCTATTGCGGACCAAATGATCCCAGCCCGTTTAGCCCGTTAAACCCACTTAGCCCGCGATCCCGACCCGACATAGTTGTTAGCCTTACTACTTATATTAGCAAACACCCTCAGCTTGGACTATAGAAGAACTTGCACTGTCTCGTAAGACTCCTTTTGTGAATCTCTTCTAATTTGACAATCTCCACCCCCCCTCCCGAAGCCAGCCAGCTGCCACATAATCTCCGTTTCTGTACATAATATACATTATTGTATTTTAGATGCAAGAACTATGTGATTAGAAATTACAATATCAAAGATCAATTTGAGTTTGTCTTTGTTGCATTGATGGCTGAAACTAAGGAAAAGCTGAGTTGAGAAAATAATTTGCCTTTGTTTGAGTGCAATACTACATGAAACAATATTTTCAGTAACAGACTTTCTATGGCGACTACTGCAGTCGCCACCAAAACTACTGCTACATGCGGCATCCTAAGGTAAAGATATATTTTGACCATAAAGGTCGTCAAAGAATCTCGTCACCGAAACCTTATTGCTTGTAGTGCTCTAATGGTCATAAACGTTGAAGTGAGTTGTTAAAGCAAAGTAGATTAATCTTTAAAGTACTACTTTTCTCGTATAAAAATATGGCTAATCGAAACTATTTTTGTTTTCTTTTATTTTACATATAATTCGTAGGAAAACTTTCCGCCAAGGCTTGGACCATGCATCTGCCACTATTGCATTGTTATTATTATTTTATTATTAGCTTTTGTAGCGATAAAGCTCGCCAAAGTAAATAATTAACAACAACAATATACCCAGTAAAATTCTACTAGCAGGGTCTAGGGAGAATGGAGTGTACGCAAACCTTGCCTCTACCCCGAAAATGATAGAGAGGTTGTTTTCGGGAGACTCTCGGCTCAACAGGAGAGACAATAATATCAGAAAAGAAACAAGAGCAAAGGCACGTAAGAACAAAAGATGCCAGAAAGAAAATAACAACAACGAATAAGTGAAAGGACAATAACACAAAGTTATGCAAAACAACAATGTGAACACAACATAAACCGCTAACAAACCTAAACAAATCTCTATCAGACTACCTGGTACAAAGAGGGAAGAACTCTCGACTACCCACTAGCCTACCACCCTAATGCTCGACCTCCACATGTTCCTATCAAGAGCCATGTCCTTGGAAATTTGAAGTCGCGCCTTTCCTGCCTGATCACCTCGCCCCAATACTTTTATAGGCCTACCTCTGCCTCTTCCCGTACCTGCCAAAGTCAACCGCTCACACCTCCTAACCGGTGCATCTAGGCTTCTCCTCCGCACGTGTACGAACCATCTAAGTCGCGCTTCCCGCATCTTGTCGTCCACGGGAGCCACGCCCACCCTCTCCCGAATATCTTCATTCCGAATCTTATCCAGCCTAGTGTTCCCCCACATCCATCTCAACATCCTCATTTCTGCTACTTTCATCTTCTGGATATGTGAATTCTTGACTGGCCAACACTCAGCTCCATACAATATGACCGGTCTAACCACCGCTCTATAGAACTTACCTTTGAGTTTCGGTGGCACCTTATTGTCACACAAGACTCCAGACGCTAACCTCCATTTAATCCACCCTACCCCAATACGGTGCGTAACATCCCTGTCGATCTCCCCATCTCCCTTGATAATTGACCCTAAGTACTTAAAACTTTTTCTCTTGAGCATGACCTGTGAGTCAAGCCTGATGTCAACATCCGCTTTCCCCGTGACGTCGCGGAACTTACATTCCACATATACCGTCTTAGTCATACTCAACTTGAAACCTTTAGACTCCAGGGTCTGCCTCCATATCTCCAGTCTCCCATTAACGTCGCCTCGTGTCTCATCAATCAGAACTATATCATCAGCGAACAACATACACCATGGCACCTCTCCTTGGATATGGTGTATCAGTGCGTCCATCGCCAGAGCAAATAAGAACGGGTAGAGCGCAGATCCTTTGGTGTAACCCCACAACCACCGGAAAAGGCTCTAAGTCACCTCCCACAGTCCTAACCCGAGTCATAGCTCCATCATACATATCATTTATCGCCCTAATGTAAGTCGCCGGCACACCTTTCACCTCCAAACACCTACAAAGGACGTCCCTAGGGACCTTGTCATATGCCTTCTCAAGGTCAATAAACACCATATGCAAATCCCTCTTCCTATCCCTGTATAGTTCCACCAACCTCCTGATAAGGTGGATAGCTTCCGTAGTAGAACGACCCGACATGAACCCGAACTGGTTTTCTGATATAGACACTGCCCTCCTCATCCTCCCTGCCACCACCCTCTCCCAAACTTTCATGGTATGACTTAGTAACTTGATACCCCTATAGTTGTTACAATTCTGGATATCCCCTTTGTTCTTGTACCTGGAATCATTGTACTCCACCGCCACTCATCAGGCATCCTCTTTGTCCTGAAAATAACATTAAACAACCACAAAATATCAATCAAACATGCCAAAAAATAGATTTTATTATTTTAGGCAGGTCATCAATCAAATCGACAACATATAGTATTACTTTTGGTGGCGACTAATTATATAAAGAAGTCACAGAGTAACTCGCGTCATAAAAACCTTATTTTATGTAGTGCTCTAACATTAATAAACGTTAAAATGAGTTGTTGAATCCAAGTGATTATTTTTTAAAGTATTACTTTTCTCATAAAAAAACTAGCTAACGGAAACCATTTTTATATATTTTTATTTTACATATAGTTTTTTTTAAAAATTGTTTCGCTAAGGTTAGTGTAAATGTGCATCCAACCCTATTGCATTATTATCATTATTTTATTATTATCTTTTGTGATGACTATTGCTATAAAAGTAAATAAATGGGTCCCCAAATGTATTTTAGGTATGTCGCCTCATAAAACAGAAGATAACCGCACAACGTCGTCGCTAAAAATCTTGGTGATAAAAACAAACAGGGTCAATTATTTAGCATTATGATTTTACATTCCTCTTTCAAGGCAAGTTCTACTGTAATTGGGAAGGCTTTCGAATTATATCACGATCCAAATTCCCAATCCGCGGGATCGTGATGGCGCCTAATACCAAACTTGCTAGGTAAGTCAATGTCAGAGGAATTCGATACTTTAAATAATTAAATTATAACACTAAGTCTAGAGTTATCAAATAAACGAATACTGAATAAAATGAAAATTAATAAACGAAGCTTGAAGCTAATTATAATATCTAGCTACCCAGGGTTTGGAGTCATAATTCACGAACTACTAAGGAATACTACAAAATTATTTAATAATTTTCTCCAATTTAGCGACCAACTTCTCGTAGTGTTTGAAGTTTTTTATTTTTTATTTTTATTATTAGTTCTTTTACTTTACAATGTTCTACTTTATTTTCTCAACTCCTGTTTGTCATATAAACATTTTTAATGGAATATTATTGTTTCCAGCTAATTCGAATTCTAATTCTTTTAACCAAGACTTTTCATAAAATTGAAGGTTTTGTGTTAACTGAGAATACTACTATTACTAGGTTGGGTTCAAGTTTGATATTTTCCAAAATTTCATGGTCCAAATTTCGGTATATTTTGTGTAAAATTCCAACTTGCCCTAATCGATCCACGTGAATTTAAACAGTAAAAACATGACTAATAACTAATCTAAAAAAAGAAAGAAAGAAAGAAATTAAAGTGAAACCGGAGGAAACTGAAGGAACGTGCAGGCTTTGGTAAGAGTATATACAAAGACAGACACTTGAAGGATGACTAGCTTTGTTCAAAAACCTTCACCCCTTTAATTATGTAAAATAATAAGAATTGATCAAAACTAACAATGATTCTATCCGACCCAAAAAAGAAAAAATAATAATGAATATTGAATTATTGGTTTATGGACGAAATAGGAATCAGATGTACTTGTGCCCCGCCCTTTAAGCCTTGCCTTGCCTGCCTCGTTTAACTTATACCCTGCCCTGCATCCCGTTGCCCTGCTCCATTGTCATCTCTAATTAAAGAAGAAAACATCACTTTGTTACGACATTAACATAGGTCATCTAGCCGGCAATTTAAAAAAAGGAACAAGAAAATATCTATGTACCTTTTCAATATTTTCGGAATGTATTGGCTCTATTTATTCATTAAACAAATTTTATATTCCACTGAGGCTCAATGAACAAATAGGCGTAGCAAAGAGGGAGAGGGGCTTGCGAGCCCTCTAGTTGTTCTATAGATTAATTTTTAGAACGAAACGCGCGCAACTAGCTGAAAATCGGTTGATGTCTCATTAGTTAATTTGTGTAGGGCTAACTTCTTCGATTAGCCAGCACACTAGGAAGTAATATCCTTAATTTATCTACTTATTTTAAACATCATAATCCTTGTTTTTGTACAATGTACTTAAACTATTATGCAATATTACGCAACTTCATTTACGTTTGGACGTATGTTTGTAACATTTTCTTTTGTGTCTTCTATTGGGATGTAATGTGAGAGACTGATAGTTGGGACTTGGATATTGGTGAAGCCAAACGGACTTTGTCTGATTATGTATATAAAACTTGAAAAGATTCATATTATAATATTAAGATTGAGATGCGTCTGAGAATCTGAGTTGTGAATTAATTTAATATTTGGAAGATTAGGTGTGTCTTTGTACGGTGCCAAGAAAGAAAAGACAAATCCCAAGAGTTAAATTACCTGTCTGCTGACATCTTTCCTCTTAGAGCAGGTAGGGCACCTGCCATGCTCACTTCTTTATATTTAATTCTTTTCCACCTTCAATTTATTGTGCATTTAATAAATCAGTCCTTCTATGAAATCAGTGCGCGATGACCTCCTTAACCTCGGTCATATTATTTATAAAGTAATTACTCCGGGGCGTATCTAGAGTACAACAGTTTTCGGAAACCCAGTAACTTTTGCATACACTTTATATTTTTATTAAAAAATTTATTAAATATCTATAAATACCTAATTGGGAACCCATGTATTATGGTATATTAATTTGAAATTGCGACAGAAACCCACAGACTTCAAATCCTGGATCCGCCTCTGTAATACTCCCTCCGGCTTATAATAAGTGACCATAACACGCCTATTAAGAAAATACTAAATTTTATACAAAAATAACTACTATGACTAAACTACCCCTAATTAAATATTTAATGTGAGGAGTAAGAAAACTTTTTAGGGATATGTACATAGGGGTTATTTTATAAAAATAAATTGAATTCTTTCTTGATTACATAACTCGACACTTATTTTGAACCAAAAGGAAAAAGGAAACCGCTCACTTATAATGAACCGGAGGGAGTATAAGTAAATTCACAGTAAATGCAAGTAAAATTTTACTCCATCCGGTCCAAAATAAATGATTTTTTTAATTGTTTTTACACATATTAAGAAATTCACCTTTGAATATTAATTAACAATAAAAATGATCATATTAACATTTACTATCTGTTCACATAAACACTCCTAACACATACTCCAACATTATTTACTCCAAGAGCAATGTAGAAAAAAAATAATTAATTCATTCTTTAAATTTAAAAAAGAAATCACTTATTTTAGACAATAAAAAAAAACTAAAAAATTACTTATTGTAGACAGGAGGGAGTAATAAGTATTAGTGATTGGTAACTTGATAAAAACAAAAGTATTATCCTAAATTAAGTGATAGTGTAAAAATTCATTAATATTCGGAATATAACTTAGATACAGTACTTTTTAAGGAAACAGGGGTACGCTTAGTCCAACTGGACATTAAATTTGACTATGTAGATGTGTAACCAAGACATGTGGCCACTGGCCGGTCAACTCTCTAAGACAACATAAATGGTAAGATAATCTTGAATGGGTAATAAAATACAGCATATCTGTCAAAAATATTAAACTAGAAAAGCCCAAAGTTCATTCAAGAACCTCATACCAAACCATACAGTAAAGCATTAAAAGACCTCCTTCCTGTTTAAAAAGGAGAGAAAGCTGAAAGAAACAAAGAAGCAACAAATACAAAAAAGAAGGAAAATGGAAGAGGCTGCAGATATTACAGAGAAAAAAGAGAGAGGTGATGATGAAGAGAGTAGCTTAACTAAAGTTTATGATATTTCCAAGAATCCAATATTCTACTTCCAAGAAGCCATTAGAGCTATTCTCAACTGTCTTGGTTTTGAATTTTCAAAACCTGAGTCGTCGTCGTCTTCTTCTTCTTCGAGTATGTCAGATCAAAAAGAAGAAAAAGAAGAAGATGGTCCTGAAGGGAAGCAGGCTTCAACAAATACTAACAACGAAAACCCTACTACTACTCCATCAGCTAATGATCCACCTCAATCCCAAACACTTGTAAGACTTCTTTTTCCTTTACTTATTTGCGCTCTCTCTAGCTCTCACACGCACTGACAGCGTGAGTTATGAGTTTATTTGAACCCTAGCTTTGACTCGAACTCTGTATTTAGTTAAATAAGTAATTTTGAACTCAGTAAATTAAATGAGTTAAAAATTTGAACTCGAACTCATTAGGTTAAAATTCTTGATTCACATCTTAACACACAGAAATATACATGTATATGTATGTTTCTGTGTGTGTGTACGCGCTTTGCTAGCTCCATTAGAAGTGGTAACTTTGATTAACTTTGGTGAACAGAAGATGTTTTCTATTTGTTTTTTTTCTCCTTTTCAAACAAACAGCCCTTAACAAGCTTAAACATTCTGGTATTCCGACTATCAAGGTAGGCTAATTAAATAAGAGATCCAGATAATGAACATGTTACGTAGTAAATATGAACATAATGAGGAACTGAATTTTGTTTCTGTTATTACGAGAAAAAAAACGAAATTAAAACACTTATGGGGTATCAGATATATTTCAATGTAGCAATGTAGCGTCCTCAGAGTGCGTATCAGTGTTTTGAGTTTAGTTATAACTGAGTCTATGGTTATTCTTCTTTGGTTGCTTTGTGTTCGCTTCTAAATTACATTATTTTCTCCAAATTGTTTGCAATTGCACTACACGGTCCTATTTACTTGTCCCTTTTGCTAAAAATAATTATTCTAAAATACTTGGTGTAGAGAATCGAGAAAGAATTAATAATTTATTTTCAATTTTAAATTTCTAATCTAATAGGAGTAAATGTTCTTGAACAGATCGACTAAAAAGATTAATTTGAGAGATCAAAGAATAACAAGGTAATTTAATCAAATATATAACTCCAATTATGATCTTCTTAAAGCGTGCGCACAAGGCTAAAATGAGAAGTAAATTGGATCGGTGTATCTCCTTTTTTTTTAAAAAAGAAAAGAAAAGAAAAAGGTACACAAAGTCATGTTACTCGTTTTATTTGGTGTAAACAGATAGAAGCAGCAACCAGGAGGGGAAGAACACCACCAAGACCTGGAGTTAGCAGAGGAAGTCCTCCTCAGAACAATTAAATTTAAATTACATCCTCTTAAAATCTATGACCCATTTTCATACTTTGGCTAGGGTTTTATTGAATATATATAGGGTCAACTTTTAAGACTAAGTTTTGCTGGTCTTTTATCTTGGTTTGATTTCCGTAAATGTCAATTGTTTTATGTTGTTTTAGGTCCTTTATTTGTTGATACATATTGTGAGATATAAGGATCTTAATTATATGTGTAAGTTAATAGTATATAATCTACAACTTATTTGTCGAGTTCTTTGTCAGTTCTGTAATTCGCTTAATTAACGTTGATGTCTATCTCCAATTGTTGATTGAATTTTCTAATTCTAACTTGATCACCACTAGACATAAATTTTATCAAAGGGGATTCAAAAAGTTTAAAAAGTAAACATAAGCGGATTCAACATCTAATAAATATATATGAAAAAAATATTGATCTTATATAAACGGTGTAATTTTTGTTCAGCTAAACCCTCATCTGTCCATCTAGCTCCGCCCCTGGATTATCATTGTTCATATTTTATGACTAGATCATTATACCTACTGAATTTCCAAAATTTGAAATGTCGTTGTTTGACTCATCAGTCATCATTAATGAAAAATGACAATATCAATGTTTTCGTTTCCTGGGAAAAGTGAATAACTATTTACTCTCTTCCGTTCAAAATAAGTGTTTTTTTGGGTGTGTTTTCACACAGATTAAGAAATTTATCTTTTAATATTAATTAATAATGAAATTGATCATACTAACATTTATTATCTCTTCACATAAACATTCCTAATATATATTCCTAACACTATTTATTTCAAGGGTAATATATGAAAAAAATAATTAATTCATTCTTAAAATCTGAAAAAATTACTTATTTTGGACCACAAAAAAAAAAGTCAAAAAATCACTTATGCACCGAAGGAATTATTATTTAGGTGAAAACTTCAAAAGGCAAATAATATTGGCGGTAAATAGTAATATCATTTAGAAAGCATTAATTTGTGCTTCATTTGTCATTCAAATGACATGCAATAACTCCTTGGGTCCCTTCAAAAGATTGAAGATCTTCAAAAACATAACGATATGGACCATTGCCAGTCATTTTGGGCATATTTAAAATAGTGGCTATTGCTCGACTCTTCTCTCAGAGGTAAATTTAGGATTTAGGTTTTATCAGTTTAACTTTAAAATTATGGGTTCAAACCTACTATTTATTGCAATTTTGATGCATATTTATACATAAATTTATGTTTTACATCGAAAGTATTGAGCTCAGATGTATGGAGTGAAATGGGTTGATTACAAGTGGCTAATAGCAGGGTGACACGAGGAGCCGAGAACAGACAGAAGTCGAGTCTGTAAATAATTGGTATCGGTCACGACGTACATAACCGATACAGGGTTAATCCCGAAGGAAGCATAACCTATGGCAAAGATTCTAAGGCTTGACATTGGATAACATTAAATGAACATCTATTACAGAGAATTTTTGCATTCAAAGCCGGCTGTTATGCATCCATCAATGACACTTTTATTCTCATTCAAGAAGAGCTTGATTATAAGATCTTGTCTCCCTAGGAATCACTATAAATAACATATTTGCAACTCTTGTAGGGACACGACATATTCTGCACAAAAAAGCTATAACATACTGTTTCAAGTTCAATCTAAAGCATTTATCATTTTTCTATCATTGATAATGTTTTTGCTCTAGGAAAGACCAAGTTTTAGAATCAGGCTTGCTACTTTCCTTTTAATTTTAATCGCTAATCTTATTTTTGTTCTATTTTTTTTTATCATTTTTGGATCACATTGATTCGTTTGCTATAAACCACGTTACAAATTCAACTGTACCGTTTTACGGGTAAATAATTTAGCGCCCAACGTGAGGCATAGACAACTGCATAATTACTTTGATCCATTCGTTTATTACTAACAAGTTTCGGTTCTTTCCTTAGTGAAAACTAGATATGGCAGCTAACGGTGTCAACAACACACACAACGTTTAAGCGCGAGTTGAACGAGAAGAGTTGTCCTCGCGTGATGACTCAACTAGTGAGACCCGCAACGAACGGGACAAGACAACCCCGGTTCGCGAAAGTCAGTATCCTTGGCATGTGCGGGACCACTCCTGATGATCCAGAGGAAGAACATGTGGTAGATACAGTCAAACTCTTGAGGGAACAACAGAGAACAATCATGGATCACCTCTCAAGGCAGGATGGGGTGATGATAGAGTTAAAACAAGCATTGTCAAGTGCTTCCAATAACGCAAACGGGAGGGGCCCTATTACTCCCAGTGTTCCCTTAAATCAACCGGTTCAGAGGACCGACAACAACACCTTAAGGGGAAAAGTCGGTTTTCACAAAGCTGGAGGGGCCGGAAGCGGATCACAAAATGACAACGGGAGTGATCCTTTCAAAACTGAACTCATGGGATTCATGAGAGAAATGAATGAGCAAATGGATTAGAATGCGAACGAATTCCATGCTCGAATTGCTCAGATTCCAGGCGTGCCACCAGTATTAACGGGTCCATATTAAAAAAAGTACATGCAGTTGCCGTTTAAGCCAAGTGCAGCACCAGAGTTAATTCCAAAGAGATTCAAGATGCCGGACATACCGAAGTACGATGGAATTTTGGATCTACAACAGCACATCACAACCTACACCGCGACAGTGAAAGGAAACGATTTGGCTCAGCACGAGATCGAGTCGGTCCTATTGAAAAAGTTTGATGAAACCCTTACGAAGGGGCTCTGACATGGTACTCCCTCTTACCCCGAGCATTCAATTGATTCTTTTGAAATGTTTGCAGATTCATTCGTTAAGGCCCTTGCGGGAGCAAGAAAGGTTCAGACCAGAAAGGCAGACATATTTTAGAATTTTGCAGGGCAAGTCCGAGCTGCTACGAGAAAGTTTTATCTGATTCTAGAAGGAAATAATGCTGCTACTGGCGGTTCTAGATAAGTGGGCGGCGAACGCATTCACAAAGGGTCTAAACCGACTAAGTGTCGATGCCTCCCAAAAATAGGAGAGTTTGCTCGAGTTTTAGGAAACCACATGGTCGTATGTCTATAATCGATACAAATCAAAGATAAGGATAGAGGACGACCAACTTGGCTCTTCGGTGCAAACAAAGGGACGAGGTCATGATAAAAATCAATATAAGTTTAAAAATGAGTATGATGCACATTAAAGGTCCTCCAGAGGCTGTTTTCTACCATATGAGAGGACCGGTGGGTGCAACACTAAATGATTTCATTCACTGGATAGATTTCTCCCGAGATAAGAGAGGATCGTCGTCAGAACAACATGTCATTATAGGAAGGAGAGGCGTCAGGGCACAACACTAAAGGATTTCAGTCACCAGATAGATTTCTCCCGACAGAAGGGCGGATCGTGGTCAGATCAACAGGTAATTACAAGAAGGAGAGGTGTCGGGGGTCCGAGACTCCGCATATCCCAGGTTAGCGTATTACAACTTTAACATCAGTCTAGTAGAATTGGTGTCGCCAATGAGAAATACTAAAGAAGCCCGGTTCCCAAAGCCTATCCGCTCGGATCCTAGCCAGAGGGATCCTAATTTATTGTGTGAATACCATGGGACTCACGACCATAGACCTGGGACTACCGACAACTTCGAGAGGAGGTTGAAACGTTGTTAATGAATGGCCATCTTAGAGAGTTTTTAAGTGACCACATCAAGAGAAATTATGGTCGGAACCGGGATAAGGCGGAGCCATCGAAGACAACAGAAGGTTCACCTGGGATGACCATCAACATGATCTTCGGAGGGTACGAAGTGAATGTGATAACTTTTTCAGCATCGAAGAAAATGAAGATATCGATGACTTATATTAAGAGAGTTCAAAAAGTCTCGGAGGACGACATCACCTTCACGGAGGAGGACACTGGAAGACTTCTTCTGCCACATAATGACGCTTTAGTAATATCTCTCAATGTTTTAGATTTTAAAATTAAGCGTGTTTTGATTGATCCAGGAAGTTCAGCCAACATCAAACAATGGAGAGTTCTGGAGTAAGCGAAATTGTTCGAGAACATCATTCCGAAGATAAAGCTCATATCTGGCCTCAACACGACAAGTGTGACAACCCGAGGAGAGATTTTTCTACCCTCTCACGCTGAAGGTGTAACAAAGAATACAATGTTCGAAGTGGTAGCTGGAGACATAGGCTATAACGTGATCCTCAGAAGGCCGTGGATACACGAGATGAAGGTCGTTCCCCCTACATATCACCATTGCTGAAATTTCCGACTCCAAAAGGTATCAGGCAAATAAGAGGAGAATAATCAGCGACAAGGGAGGCAAAACGTGGTGACCGTTTCCGACAGCAAGGGAAAGAGTCCAACAAATAGAGATTATAGGAATCGATGCCTTCTCCCTTTTTGAATAAAGGCGAATAGGGTAAGGGGTCATCGAAATCCTACTAGGCTCCAAGATATTTTTAGGTACTAGAAGAGACGGATGCGACCAAATCGGCCGCGGAAGAACTCGACCAAATGGCTTTGTTCGAGGAGTTTTTGGAAAGGAAATTTCATTTGGGAACAAGTTTAAATCCTAAGCCCAACTTATGATTTATAAATTTTCTTAAAGCTAACATAGACCGCTTTGCGTGGTCGCACTCAGATATGACAGGTATCCCATTGGAGGTGGCAGTCCACATGCTAAGTCTAGATTCAAACTTTACACCGATAAGGCAAAAAAAATGCCCGATAGGAGAGGTGAGGAACATGTTTGTTAAAGAAGAGGTAACCCGACTGCTTAATATTAGTTCAACCCAGGAGGTAAAATATCCGGAATGATTAGCTAACATAGTTGCAGTACCCAAAAAGAATAATAAATTTAGAATGTGTCTAGACTATAAAGATGTGAATAAGGCGTGCCCCAAAGACTCTTTCCTGTTGCCGAACATTGATCGAATGATTGATGCTATGGTCGGGCACGAGCTAATGTGTTTTCTCTATGCTTATTCCGGGTACAATAAAATCAAGATGAACCTGGAGGATTAAGAAAAAACATCTACAAATTTTGGCAAATATTGCTATAATATGATGTCGTTTAGGCTTAAGAACACCAGAGCCACTTATCATAGGCTCGTCAATAAGATGCTTGAAAATTAGATATGCAAAAAAATGGAAGTATATATTGATGACATGTTAGTTAAGTCGTTAAGTGCAAGAGATCAACTGAAACATCTCCAGGAAACTTTCGACATCTTGCAGAAACCTAACATGAAACTCAACCTGGAGAAGTGCGTATTGGGGTTGGTTTTGATATGTTCTTGGGCATTCCGGTCTCTCAAAGAAGGATCGAGGTAAAACCTGATAAAATCAAGGCTATCGAGGACATCCCGGACCAATTAACAAGTATGAAGGAAGTGCAGAGACTAACTGGTAAGTTGGTGGCTCTCAGCAGATTCATCTCAAGGTCCTTGGAAAATATTCATCACTTCTTTTCACCTCTAAAAAAGAAGAACGACTTCATTTGGACTCTTGAATGCCAAAAGGCATTAAAAGACCTAAAAGGATACATGTCTAGCCCTTCGTTATTTTCAAAATCAGGGGAAGACGAGCAATTGTTAATCTATATAGCAGTCTCGGAAGTGGCGGTAAGTGTTGTTTTGGTCCGAGAAGAAGAAAGTACGAAATTTCTTGTTTATTATGTGAGGAATATATTTTCGGGAGAGGAGATTCATTATCCGCACCTTGAAAAATTGGCCTTAGCTCTCGTAGTTGCCTCTCGAAAGCATATGCCTTATTTTCAGTGTCACCCGATAGTTATTATGACAACCTTTCCCTTAAGGAATGTCCTTCACAAGCTTAAGTTGTCAGGCCGTTTGGTTGAATGGGCAGTCGAAGTTAGTGAATTCGAAATTGAGTACAAACCAAGTACTGTAATTAAGTCACAAGTTTTAGCCAAATTCGTGGCTGATTTCAGTCTGATATGAATGCCTTTGGCTACTAAGGAAGCAGTGCTGGTGTTGGGAGCGACGTCAGGAGTTTGGACCTTGTTTACGGATGGAGATTCCAACGTAAAAGGGTCCGGTCTTAGAATAAATCTAATCGTGCCTTCCGGGGAGACCCTAAGGCAGACCATTAGGACTATACTGTTAACTAATAATGAAGCCAAGTATGAGGCTTTAGTTGCAGGACTTGAACAAGCCTGGGGGCTAGGCTCCAAGGACATCGAGATAAAGTGCGACTCCCAGATGGTGGTAAACCAAGTATATGGGATTTTCAACATAAAGAAAGAGCGCGTGCAACAATATTTGAACAAGGTTCAAGTGTTACTTGCGCGATTCAGAGAATGGTCGGTCGTCCATATTCCGAGGGAAGAAAATATGAAAGCGGATGCATTGGCTATTTGGGGTCGTCCACGTAGATGAAAGGATCTGATTCAGGAATAGTCATCCTATTGCCGCATTCAGTGTTGGATGTGGATGGCTACTACGATGTAAAATTGACCTATATGATATGAGACTGGAGGAGCGAGTTCATTAAATATGTCAGACATGGGAAATTTCCTGAAGACCCGAAAGCATCCCGGGTATTGCGGACCAAAGCAGCTCGTTATTGCCTTGTTGATGGACAACTGTACAGGAGGTCGTTCCAAGGACCACTGGCTTGATGTCTAGGGGCCTCAGAGGCAGACTACATGATGATGGAAGTCCGTGAAGGAGTCTGCAAAAATCATTCTGGTGCGGACTCGTTGGCTCTCAAGTTGATCAGGGATGGATATTATGGGCCCGGATGGAGCAGAGCGAAAAGGCATTCGTACAAAAATGCGGCAAATGTCAACGTCATGCACAATTAGCGCATCAACCATCAGAACTTTTGCATTCGATGGTGTCTCCATGGCCATTCATGAAATAGGGGAAGGACATAGTTGGTCCTTTGCCACCAAGCCCCCGAAAGGTAAGATTCTTTTTAGTGTTAACTAATTATTTCACTAAATGGGTTGAAGAAGGTCCTTACAAAAAGATCGGAGAACAGGAAGTGGTTGACTTCATATGGGACCACATAATCTGGTGATTTGGTATACCAAAGGAGATTACTTCTGACAACGGGCCGCAATTCGTGGGTTCAAAATTCACTAAATTCTTAGAAAGGCTAAAGATCAAACGAATCATGTCTTCACCATACCACCCAAGTACTAACAGGCAAGTAGAGTCAACTAACAAGATAATCATTCAGAACCTTAAAAAGAAGCTAGAAGATACTATGGGCAAATGGCCAGATGAACTATCGAGTGTGTTGCGGGCATACCACAACGAAGTCGAACAAAATGAAACACATTTTCCTCTCGTATACGACTCAGAGGCTTTAATAGCGGTAGAAGTGGGCGAACTGACTTTGAGGATTTCCCGAGCATACAAAATAGCAAACAATGAGGCGTTGCTAGTGAAGCTAGACTTTCTTGAAGGACACCGGGACCTGGAATACGTGAGGATGGTGGACCAAAAGCGAATGATGGAAAGGTATTACAATCACAGGGTGGATCTCCGTTATTTCAGAGTAGGAGATTTGGTTTTGAGGAAGGTCACTTAGAGTACTTGGGAAGTCAAAACCGGGAAGCTAGGACCAACGTGGGAAGGTCCTTACCATGTTTCAGCTATTACCAGTAAAGGATCATGTGAGATGGAAAATAAGATAGAGTAAAACTGTTGATCAGTTGGAATTTGACTCACCTCAAAAGGTATTATTGTTGATGATTCATGTTGATACTGAAAGTATGTGCTGCACTCGTTTTCCCTTCGACATGTTTTTGTCCAAATCGGGTTTATCTGGCATGGTTTTAACGAGGCAGCAATGAAAAACATTCTATGAAGGAAGCTTCATCGGCAAAAGCAAGACCTTTAAACATCAAGGAACTTTCTCACATTGATGGCACACAACTATAGTGATAGTTAAATAATCTTTGCCTCGATGGCAAACCTTGCCTTCCATTATTTAAAAGGATTATTTAACCGTTCACAAGTTGTTTCCACCGGTGAAGAAGCAATGTAAATACAAGACTTTCAATGTTCGAATTCTCATACTTTGCATTCAAACGTTGGGGTGCATGATACGACACCAAGAGTGCCACAAAATTCGGGACTGTAAGAACCGGGATCAATATCTTGTCAGGACCGGGGACTACACACCAGCCCCGTAGAAACAAGTTGTAAAAGTTAGCCACATGTACTCACAACTTTATTTTACTTAAGCAAATAAATGCCTATGTACTTTTAAATAAAGGGAATAAAGAAAAGACCATTTATCAATTTTATCGTTTGAAAGTTAACAAAAACTTCAAATGCTTGTGTCGTAATGAATAGGAGATATTCTCTTCAAGAGCACCGTAAAAATAAGGTCCCCTCTCTTATGAATCCCTCATAGTAAAGGGTAGATTTCTGAAGTATTTATGCTCGAAATCGGAAGTTATCGGATGGAACAGTATACCCGAAACTTTATCTACTAAATGTAAAAATGATATTTTTGCACAACACATCAGCAAAATATTCTTTTATGTAATTAAGTGCCGAACATAGCAAAAGTTTCGAAATAGTTACATAATATAAAAGAGAAAATGATACATTAATCATTGCCATCAGAACCCGAAGGAAGAGAAGGGTCTACATTTCCCGCGGTAAGAAGGATGCGGATCCACTACCTGTTCGGGGCCTTCATCTTCTTCAGTCTCTCCTTAGGTTTCCGAATACTCAAAACAAGGGTTCAAGGAGTCATTTGGAGCGGGCCGAGCTGGAAGGTTTTAACGAGCAACCAACTCCATCTCCTGGGCTTTGGCAATGTAATCGTCAATATCTGCAATGCCCACTTTGGCCTTCTCCAAAGTCTTCCTCTTCATATGATATATAGCATAGTTCTTCTCGAAGATGAGGAAATCTTCTTGATCCTGGAGTTTTGCTCGGAGTTTATTTATTTCGGCCTGAGGTTACTCCCTTTTAGCGTTCATAGCATTAAGGCGGGAATCAAGCTCAACATTGGTAGTTAAGTGAAGCCGTTTCTGCTCCGTGACTCTCTTGAGCCTCTCTTCCATTTTGGCCCACTTCTCCTTGGCAATGTTCGACTCCTTTTTATTGGAGCACAAGTTGGACTTCAAATTATTGATTTGCTCCTCGTAGGTAGACTCACGCTCGGCAGCGGCAATTACAACATCATGAAGTTCGGCCCACTTAGCCTTAACCTCTTAAAGATTTTCATGTAATTGGATATCTTCTTGGTTGTGGGCCATTCTTTCTTGCTCGGTTGCTATAACCAAGCCTTGACCTTTCTCATCTCTACAACCTTTTCCTCATGCACCAGGAGGCGTGCAAAAAGTTGGTTCCGCTCAAACAAATGTTGAACCTTCTCGGAAGCAAGTCCCTGTTTATCTAGAATCAACCTTTTCAGGCCCTCAGAAGTAAGCAAGTTGGCCTAAAAAAAGGTTAAAGTTAAGGATGTTATGACAAATGTAAACGAAAAAGAAGATAGAAGGGAATTAGGATGGTACCTGCGCCACTGTACATGTTGTTGTTTATTAGGCACTCCCCATAAATGGATCCCATATTTTTCCAATTTTTCTCTAAAGCCACTGGCTTCAGATAATTAGCAAGCTCCACTAGCTTGGATAAAGTATGACACTCGTTCGAAACTGAAAGAGTGTCACTTCGCCTCCCTCGAGGATCTTGGGAGGGGGTTGTCACACTCCTTTCTTCACCTTGATGTCCCTCTTTAAAATAATAAAAAGATTTTGTAAAGCTCAAAAGATTTTTCCAATTATAAAGGGACAAAACATTATCTAGATGTGCCAAGTCACCGTTTAAAAAATAATTTTCCCTTAAAAACGTATTTGACTCCAAAATGATTTGAACCAAAGATTCTAGATAAGGGGGTTCATTAGACCCAGGGAGAAGGTGTTAGGCATTCCCCGAGTCCCGTAAAAGTCACGGTAGCGTACCCGATTTAGTTGGCTTATAAAATATTCCAATTAAGGTTAAAACACAGAAATAGGAAAGTAAACACAAGAGAGGCTCGAGTTTGTCCCCACCTAATAAAAGAAAATAGAAAAAGAAAGTAAAGTAAAATCCTAAATACTAATATATACTATACTTTTTCCACGAGATTCGCCACGGCCTCCAAATACATGATACTATGGGGCATACCCAGATAAAAATATAAACAAAGTCTACGGGGTATTCCCCTGAATATGAATTAAAGGGAATGACCTCCCACCTCTAAAAATAAATAAAGCATCCTAATATTTTCTTACCCCGTGTCGACGGCCTAAGCATGCTCCTAGAGATCAAATTACTAAAGTAGAACCAAATATAGTGGTCATTAAGTCCAATGCACAACATAAAAGTAGATGTCAAACCTGATTTTTAAGAAATTATTCCATCACTACCCATATCGTCAAACTTTTTACACTTAATTTGCTACCAATTACAAAGAGGAACTATCAAACCAACATACTCAATTTAACCCAGATGACGGGATTCAAACACCAAAATACTCAACTACAAATAATGGTTCACAATATGTAACTTCAAATTCATCTCATCTAATCAGAAAGTAAACTAGAAGAAATGAGAGATAAATAGTTTAAAAATACTAGACAAAATTGATTTATTTTGACTAAGCCATGGATAAACAAATAAGAGCAGTAAATTAGAGGAAGTACAGATAAAAACGGACCTCAATGTCAAAATCTTTGAAAGCCTGATTATTGAAAGAACACCCAGCAAATCCTTAAACGAGCAAATGAACCTACGTCCGGAGATCTCGATCGACAACTTCCGATCTCAAAAAAACTTTGTCCCAGCATCGACTCTACTCCAATGATTGAAAATTAGTCGTTCCCCTCTCTAGCTATCTCCCTCCATTCCCCTCTCTAACTATCCCCCTCTATTCCCCTCTTTTTTTAATCCATAATCCTCTCTTTTATCACTTAGATCCATCACTTTGATCAACTAATTTAATAGAAAGACTAAGTGAAAGGAACATCCCAACAGAACAACCTTGATTACCTCGGCTTTTCAATGATCACACAAAAAACTACTTATACCAAAAACTATTTAAGCAAAACCCCGAACAATAATAGTAGATAAATCAGACGAATCACTCTTGATTCTTGATTTCAACTAGAAGAGCACTTTACTGTATCTTTTTTATTTTGTTCATTCCCCCTTTTTTCTTTTCTGTTTCATTTTCAATTCCCTTTCCCCTCTTTTTCTCTCTGTCTTTTCCTTCTTTGCAGGTTGCGGCTAGAATTAAGGTCAAGAGGGGGTGAGGCGGTGAGATGGATCTTTTGTGAAGGGAGGTGGGTGAGGCTCTAGAAGATAGGGTTTTAGAATAGGTTAGGTTTATGTATTATGGTAAGAGAATTAATTATGTCCGTTGGGTAAGTTTGAGTGAATGGATAAGATTAAAAATAGGACTGGGTTGGGTTGGCAGATGGGTCAATGGGGTTTGGGGAGATTTGGCTCAATTCTTGCTGGGCTAATCCGAATTTGGGCCTTCTTTATTGACCTTTGGACAAAGATAGATAAACCAACTCAAATTTCCTTGTCCTATTCAATAAGATAATATAATATATACTAGTAAATATAAGATTGATTTCACTTAATTAAAGTAAAACTATATCATAATATGAAACTATTTTTTGTGTCTAAAAATAAAAATTGAATATAAAATACATTTAAATTCTATGAAATCAAATAGATACTAAAAATACTATGAATGCTAAAAAATAACTCTTAAGAATCGTGCGGGTAAACAATTACGTGCTTACAACTGCCCCTCTTTGTTTGGAAACACGGAATATTTTCGAGCAAAGAAACAAGTAAGCGACGTAATTGATTTCTGACCCGATACTTATTCGAAAACAAAACAAGGTTGGAGAAGAGAGTGTGACCGAGTCCTGGTATCTGAGCTGCCTACATATCCTTGGCTATAAAGGAATCAGGTCATGTGTAGTTCAGAAGTACGAAGAGTGACAGTATGTTGAGAGGATGAGAGATTCAGGTGAGGTATCGTTCGAGGCTCCGGTCAACGGTCCCTACCATCATTAATTGGAAGCAAAAAGTACAGCAAAAATAGAAAAAAAATACAAGATCCTATCTACTTTTTGTCTTGAATCTTCCTTGAATCTCCACTTGATCCTTCAACATGAATCTAAAAATTCACCCTATTCTTCAGGTGGGCATCTTGCTAACTTGAATTTAAAGAAAACTGAAAGTTGACTCTGTTCTTTAGGCGGGCATCCTGCTGCTTCATTTGAAATAAACTTGAACTTGTACTTGAGCTTGCAAACCTTGTTTTTCAGGAGGCTCGTGCTACTTTTGATTTGAATTGAAAAACTGGAGGTTAACCCTATTCTTCAGGAGGGATCCTGCTGCTTCTGACTTGAACTTAAAAATTGAAAGTTGACCCTGTTCATCTGGCGGGCTCCTTCTGCTTCTTTAACTTGAACCTGGAAACTGAAAGTTGACACTGTTCTTCAGGCGGGCACCTGGTACTTCTGACTTGAACTGCATATTCAGTTGAGCTCTTTCTTTTGAACTCGAAAATTGAAGGCTGACTCTGTTCTTCAGGTCGGATCCTCCTGATTGATCTTGAAAGAAACTGAAAGTTAACCCTGTTCTTCAGCCGGGCTCCTGGTGCTTCTCTGATTTGAACCTAAAACACATTTCTGAAATATTGACCCTCGTTATCCAGGTGGGTGCCTGCAACCAAAGCAAACAAAACAAACAAAATTTTCTGCCCCAGTTTGCACTAGGAAGATTTGTGAGTTGTTAGCAAACTATGAATCATCTATGTTATTGATGAAGGATGAAATGATGAGATTAAAATTAAGCTCGACCAGGATGTACGCCTCCTCTGATATTGAACTTAAGGAATACCAAACTAAAAATTGACCCTACTCTCCAGGTGAGACCTCTGAACTCAAGAAAACTAGAGATTGAAAACTTAAGGAAACTAACGACTGACCCTATTTTCCAGGCGGGACCCCTGAACTCAATGAAAACTAAAGATTAATAACATTAAGAAAACTAAAGCTCACATTATTCTTCAGGCGGGACCCCTGAACTTAAGAAAAGCTAAAGATTAACGACTTAAGGAAACTAAAACTGACCATATTCTCCAGACGGGACCCCTGAACACGAAAACTAATGATTAACAACTTAAGGAAAGTAAAAACTTAGCCTATTCTCTAGGAGGGAACCCTGAACTAATGGAATGCTAAAGATTAACAACTTAAGAAGATTAAAAGCTGACCCTATTCTCCAGGCGGGACCCTTGAACTTAAGAAAAACTAAAGATTAATAACTTAAGAAAACTAAAATTGACTCTATTCTACAAACGGGCCCCTGAACTTAAGGAAAACTAAAGATTAACAACTAAAAAAACTAAAAATTGACCCTATTCTCCAGGCGGGACCCAAAACTTAAACAAAACTAAAGATTAACAACTAAAGGAAACTAAAAACTGACCCCATTTTCCAGGCGGGACCCCTGAACTCAAGGAAAACTAAAGACTAACAACTTAAGGAAAATAAAAGTTGACCCCATTTTCAAGGCGGGACCCTTGAACTTAAGAAAAAATAAATATTAACGACTTAAGGAAACTGAAAACTGAATCTATTCTCGAGGGGGGACCCCTAAACTTTGAGAAAAACTAAAGACCAACAACTTAAGGAAACTAAAAATTGACCCTATTCTCCAGGAGGGACCTTTGAGCTAAAGGAATGCTAAAATTAATAACTTAAGGAAACTAAAAACTAACTCTATTCTCCAGGCGGGACCCCTGAACTGAAGGGAAACTATATATTAACAACTTAAGAAAACTAAAAACTGAGCCTATTCTCCAGGCGGGACCCCTGAACTTAAGGAGAGCTAAAGACTAACAACTTGAGAGAATTAAAAGTTGACCCTATTTTCCAGGCGAGACCCCTGAACTTAAGGAAAATTAAAGACTAACAACTTAAGGGAATTAAAAGTTGACCTTATTTTCCAGGTAGGACCCCTGAACTTAAGGAAAACTACCGACTGGGGAGAATGCCTAGAAGGTACGATTCTTCTTAGATAGGGAAAATTCTTGGGGGGTAATGATCTTCCAAAATAGGGGAATGTCTAGGAGGTAAAAATCTTCTGAAACAACCTTTGTGCTGACAAATTCGGGCATGACACCTGAAAAATTCAAGCTTTCGAGCTTTGATTTGGACATTGTCTTCGTCCTTATTTTAAACAAAGAAAACGTGTGAGTTTAAAACATGGTGGTTGGTTTGCGGTATTGACGTTGAGGGCGGTTTCACCTGTAATTTCCATGATCACTTTGATTTCAACTTGGAAGACCTTGCTTGTTATTGACTAACCGATTTTCTGTCAACCCTTATCACATAAAACACCTCTGATGCCCAATGCCCTCTATCTATTGCATTTTGCTCATGGATTGACATTTACCAAACCTTTGCATTTCACATGGATACCGAAGCACGTCAATTGTGACAACTCAGTGTGCATACTACTTTTCTTGACTTTTTCCACTTTGATGTGCTAGCCAGACTTCGCTTTATGCAATTAGAAAGTTGGTAGCAAATTTTGAAGTCATTTCTCACTTACCAAACAAATTAAAAAAGAAGACTTAAACGCAAGAGGAACATAGTAAGGGGGACAATGAAAAGAGATGATATCTAACAAGACATTTACATCTAGGAAAGAAAACAAAGAAGAAACTTATTTGATGCAGATACGAACTCTAATGACCGTGATACGCATTTTGGATTAAGTGGCCTGATCTGTCCAGTAAGTCTAATTTTTAACTCTTGTTATACCTCTAAGTCATGAAACTAGGCTTCAATGCTCCGATTATCCTATCTGATTCACGATCCTTATTCGACCTTTAGTGCCCGAAGGGTTTTCACCATCAAGTCTCTCCTTTTGTTCTTTATCTCAACTCACCGTCGCCTTATGGTACTTGTGAAGGTTTTCACCGATAAGACTCTCTCATTTTGTTCTTTTCTTCTTATTTCTTCTGGTTTTGCAGATGACAAGGTGTTAACCATGATAGAAATATCATATGCTCCTTGCATGTCTAACTCGGCACTGGTAGAGATTATTCGGGAAGTCTTTCTTTTGGACTATAATGCGGCTTTTGGCCAGGGTTAGAAAGATAGAAAGACATGAAGGCTCAAATTCAAAATAAGACGAAATGGGTTTTAACTTTACAACTTCTGGAACTGTCTTTTATATAACACAAAACTTCTGCCCCGGTTTCTTTGAGTCTAGGGAATTCTGAATTTTTATTTTGAATGGACCGGACCTTAGAGTGAGGCTGTTTACGTATCTTGTTGACACAAGAATCAGGTCGAACGTAGTTCAAAGAAATACTTTTTGTTGTTTCTATTTTTCTTTTTCTTCTTTTTCTCTTTTTTTTTTCCTTTTTTTCTTTTTTTCTTCATTTCTTCATTTCTTTTCTTTTTGACTTCTTTTTTTTAATCTCTTTTACTCTCTATTTTCTTTCAGGATGAACTTCTAAAACGATCCTTACTGGGGCATGGATTTTTTAGTGACTCTAACTTGATTCCAAAAGAGGGGAGGTTAAAGAAACCAACACTGACTTGAAAGGGTACCGAAAGGTATAAAGTGTTTGGGTAGCTGAAAGAAAGCCTCCCAATCTATGAAAATGCCAAGTACGACACATGCAACTTAGGAACGGAAGATGAAGATCATGCATAACATTTTCTTTGCAGCATCGACATTGATATCATAGATATGCCTTCCATTTTTTTGTAGTGCCTTGTCGAGTACATAACTTTTGTTGGGTAATTTCTTCTTCACAAGGGATGTCCTCTGTCAATTTGGAGCAAAATCTCTTGGCTTTATCTTGTAAATTGAGATGCACTAGAACTCAAAACCGCTCGCTTCAAATTACCTAGGACGTACTCTCTTGTAACAAATTCTTGTAGTCCTCTTAACTTCCCAAACTAGCTGGCTAGTTTCACACAATTTGGGCTTTAGATGATCTCAAAATGTCCAAATCTTTACTTGTTTCCCTCAACTGTCTTTTTCATCTTCAAAACTTATTTCAATGCTTCATGATTAGACTAATTTTCAAGACTAGGCTGAGAATTCCACGTTCATGTCATGTCACTAGAGTCGCCATAAAAATAATTATAAAAGGAAAAGAGAACTAAACAAACATTGACTAGAAATAATAGAAAATAAAAGATTGCATTAGACAGGCGGTGAAAGTGTTTGAACAACAAAACAAGCAAAATAAATTTGGGCTACAACCCTAGAACAATACTATATAACACTAGACGAGTTACTACAACTAAACGAACTAGGCAAAATAAAAGGAAGAAGGGTTTGATCCACAAGACAATATCCGGATTATAACCCTGAAATAACCCGGACAACAGAAATGACAACAAAATAAACCACCAAAACTCCTCACTGGCTGGCAAAGAAAGGAGTGTCTTTCCAATTACCAAGCTCGACATCTTAGCTACTCACATCGACATTACTAGGACATTAACAAGTCCTCATCACATTTACCTTAGCAAATAGCTTTTGGGTCCCTTTTGCCGACTCGTTCATAAGATCAACTTCTGGAACCGGGACTGATAGCGCTGAAAACTTTGCGGTAAATGTACCTCCGAGGAACTCAATAGAGTTATCATATTCCTTTTCAACACAAATCATGCTTACCACATGCGTCTCATTATGAACATGCAATGGACTTTGGGTAGTATCTGTTGCATCTGGATTTTGCACGATAATGTTGCCTGCATCAATAAGCTTCTGGACTTCTCTGTTCAGATTCCAATACTTTTCTATGATGTGCCCCGGGGCATTAGAGAAATATGCGCACCTTTAAGAATAATCAAAATTATTTGGAAGGGGGTTCGACATTTTTATCTGAATTAACTTTAACATGTCCAATTGCCTCAACTTTTGGAACAAACTGACATATGATTCTCCAATAGGAGTGAAAGACTTTTGCTTTCGTTGCTGACTTTCTATTATGTACTCCGGCCTCGGTTAGAACCTCTTACAGGTAGGTGGTTGATATGCTTGTTGAGGTGGGGAAGACACTTGTGGAGGTGGTGCATGACGTTGTGGGTGTTGTGGATGTGGAGAATATGGCGATGCATTATGGATAGAGTAATGGGAATGTGAGGTATGAAATTGGGGATTTTGTGGAGCGAAGTAGCATTAGGGTGGATTATCTAGAGTACGGGGATATTCATGGGGTCGATTGAGGCTGGAAGAATTGAGCAAGAATGCCCACTGGTTCTTGTCGTTGGCGGGGCTCAACAACATCGTTTCTATTTCTCTTTCTTCCCCCCAAACTTAATGAGATGTTCTGAATGTCTTCTTTAGTATCTTTCAGTGCAAATAGCTCATGATTTTCCCTGACTTGATCCCTTCTTCTACCATCTAACCCATTTTTACCACATCTTCAAAGGTTTACCTAAAGCTGGGATCAAATGACTGAAGTAGGTGGGTCCCTGAGCTTGTAGGAAAAGCTTAACCATTTCTTCTTCATCAATCGGGGTACTGACCCGAGCAACTTCCTCCCTTCATCTGAGCCCAAACTTTCTAAAACTTTCCTCCGATTTCTTTTCCAGCTTAGATGGGATAATGTCTATATTTTACTGAAAGTGGAACAAAATCTTGAGTCATGCCATCCCATGCATACCACTTACCGACTATACCATTCCAAGGTTGCTCCACTCATGATCCTCACTGAAATATGCCATCAACAACTCATCTTTCCCGCCAACACTTGTCATTTCACTGCAATAACCCCTCAGATGAGCTACTGGATCTCCACGCCCATCATACAAGTTAAATTTTGGCATTTTAACCCCCCCGGCAGATGAACATCAGGGAACATACACAAGTCATTATAAGACATGTTAATCTGATTTCCCATCCCTTGCATGTTCTTTAAGGATTGTTCTATACCTTTCAGCTTTCTGGATATCTCATCTCGCTCTTCTTTCCTTGTAAACTTTTTTTTTCAACGTGAGGCTCATTCTGAGGGCTATGATTATATGAGTCTGGGACCTGGTGGGCCAACTCTGGGGGTATTATTGGGTATCAAGAGGTTTGAATTGGTGTTCACTATTGGACCTATAAGGGAAATGTTGTTGACAAGTTGTGATAGTGGGGATAGTGGATATGACAGGAGGGATATATTTTGGGAAATGTAGTTGGAAGACGAATGATGGAGCTATTAGGGAGGTTGGGAAGGCTTTGATAAGCGGGAAAATCTATAGAATATGGTGAATCATCTGACACTATGACTGGGGCTTGGGTGAGGGTAGCATCTAGGAAGCTAGATGGTGGCAGGGATGGTGCTTTACCAGTCATCCAAGACCGATGAATGTTTGACATGTGTTGTCTTAACATCTCTTACCTATTCAACCAACCCAGTGTCTCGTTCAAGCAATTTCTTTTGGGCACCAGTAACAACCAACTCAATTCTGTTGACATCTGCCATTGCCTTTCGACTTTATATTGTAAGGAAGAGTTATCAGTTTAAGAACCACAAACCAACCACCCTTCTGCTATAATAAATATAACAAAGAGGAACAAAATAAAGTCATCACATTAGCGTTAGGGAATTTAACATAAGATAATCTCACATTATGTGCAATGCACCTAGTCACAGTTAACAATTTTAAAATGACTTTGAGGGTACGAACTACGAAGGTCATATTGGCATCATCCCAAGTTCACTCTTCTGACCTCTTTTCCTCTCTATTTTTTTTCTTGTGCTCCTTGGTTTTTCATTCTCTTCCCTCTCTTTTATTTCTTATTATCGCTCATTTTCTTTTCTCTCACTTCTCACTTCTCACTTCTCACATCCCACAATTTCATCTTTTTTTGTAACTTTAAAAATGATTTGATCGAACCCGATATAGGTTGCCTACGTATCATGTTCCACATGAATCAGACCAAGCATAGTTCTGGAAAAGTAATGGACAAAATAAAGTAAAAATGAAAATCTTTTTGGATTTTTCATTGATAACTTTTTTTTGTTTCACATATAAAATAGGAAGTACGATAACAAAAGACTCTACAAACTCAACTAGACTATGCCAGGCTCTTACACCACCTAAAACTCAATACTACCGTACAAGACTAGAAAGTAAAAAACAACATAAAACATACTCAAAAAATACAAAGTCCCCTCAAACAGCTCCTGAAGGCAATGGTCCTGCTTGGGATGGTCCTGGGGCGTCTGTCATGATAGAGGTCTGGTAAATGAATCCATACCTGTCACAAACCCAAATCCTAACAGGTCGTGATGGCGCCTAACGTGGAACTAGTCTAGCCAACCATCACATTATTACGCATTTGTTCTATTATAATAATTCACGAATCAATAATAAGCAGCAAACAAGCATAAAATAAATTCTTAAGTCTTAACGCCCCAATAATAGTCTAAAGAACTCTCCCAAGACTGGAGTCAACATGGTCACGAGCATCTACGAGTTTAAAACTAACTCTACTAATGTATTAAATAAAGTCTAGGAATGAAATGTTAAAACTAAATAAGGAAGGGAAATGGAGAAGCTGTGGACGCTGGACAGCTACCTCGAAATCCCGTAAAGCTGCTGCTAACGAACAAAGACAGCTACTGCTATGAACCGGACCTGGATCTGTGCATAGAGGCACATGGAGTAGTGATGAGTACGCCAACTCAGTAGTGATGAAAATAAATCACAGTTTGAGAAATAGGAAACACACAGCACAGATACACCAATTCACAAAAATAGTAAAACACCAAGTCACCACAAAGTATTCATCAAATACATAAGTTCGAAGACCAATTTCCAGAAATCCTTTGAAACAAGTATAATTTTCATATATCTCAGTAAAACTATCAGTAAAAATCAGTTTGAAAAAGGAAGTGAATCGTAGTCAAAAACTCGGTAAAATTTCATAAATCTGCCCCTCGGGCCATAATCATTTCTCATAACAATTTCCCTCAGCACCTCACCATCACTCGGTATCATCCCATCAGGAAACCTCACAGTCACTCAGTGTCAGCCCATCAGGCAACCTCACAATCACTCAGTATCAGCCCCACGAGCAACATCACTCAGTAGGTACCTGCGCTCACTGGGGGTGTGTACAGACTCCAGAGGGGCTCCTACATCCCAAGCGCTATAACAAGCCACATCATGGCATAAATCACTCACAATATTGGCCCTCGGCCACTCTCGTATCATAACATCCTCACAATATTGGCCCGCAGCCTCACTCAGTCAGCCACTCTCAACATGCCCCTCAAGCCATAAATATACCGGATCCTCGACCCAAAAATAGTGTTTCATTTTCAAGAAATAATATCAAAAAATACTCTGAGTGTCACAAAAATTTTCAAGAACAGACTGAGTGAAAAATCATAACATATCAAGTGAGGAAAATAGTAAAAACAGCCCCCAAGGGGTAAACAGATCGGCACTAGGCCAAACATGGCTTACAACCCAAATCATATCAAAATATATCAATACTATTAAGCATAGGCTTAAAGAATCGGTTTCGCAACTCAATAGTTGCCTAAATAGGGAATATATTTCCAAAGTCCAATCTTTGTATTCCAAAATCCGTGAAAGAATGCAAGGTCCGAGGTTTCATACCCCTAGTACAGGATTTAAAGACATTACTTACCTCGAACTAGCCCGAAAAGCTACTCCGCAATGCGCTTGCCTCACAAATCAACTTCCGAGTGCTCCAAATCTATAAAGATCAGACCTTTATAATCAAATTATTCTTAAGGAATGAATTCCAATAAAAAAATACCAATTTTAGCTCAAAACCCGAAATTAGCCAAAACCCGACCCCCGGGCCCGCGTCTTGGAACTTGACAAATTTTATGCCAAAGTGTTCTTCATCATATCACTAGTCCGTACATATAAAGAACGCTAAAATCGGAGTCCGTTTGACCCCTCAAATCGATTCCTAAAGGTCTCATAATCTCAAGCCCTAACAACCCCCTTTTCCTACCGATTTTCATAATTTAAATGCTGATATAAGGTCTCCAGTTACATATAATTGAGTTATTATGTCCAAAAAGCTTACCTCAATGATGTACCAACGTTTCCCTCTTCAAAATCCCTCAAAAACCTCGGAACCCGTACAACAATAGTGAAAAGAGGGTTAAAAATCGCGAAGGCATGCTTATATACTTTCTGAACAGTGGTTCCGCACTTGCGGCCACTTAAGCGCGCATGCGGACCTGCACCTGCGGTCCCAGGTGCGCACATGCGGAGCACCCTCGAATCTCAGCCTCCGCACCTGCGCTGGTACTTCCGCATCTGTGTGCATTTTTCCGCTCCTGCGGTCAAACTTCCGCAGGTGCGGTTACACTAGCACCAACAGCTGAAGCTGCATTTTACCAACTTCAAAACTTCCGTTAATCACCCGAAATCAATCTCGAGCCCCTCGGGACCCCAACCAAACATACTAACACGTCACATATGATCATTCAAACTTAGTTGCACTCTCAAAATGCTAAATATATCCTCAAAACACCAAAATCACATCGGATTTAAGCCTAAGAACTTTGAAAATTTTAAAATCCACCAACGATGCCGAAACTATCCAAAACAACTCCGATTGACCTGAAATTTTGCAGACATATCCAAAATAAAATTACAAACTTGTTCCAACTTCTAGAATTCTATTCTGACCCCGATAACCTATTTTCCACTGCCGACCGGAAATCACCAAAAACTAACTTTCGCCAATTCAAGCCTAATTCTACACCGGGCATCACAAAAATATTCCAAACATACTCCTAAGTCCCAAATCACCTAACGAAACAATCCGAGCCATAAAATCCACATTCCGAGGCCATTTACCAATAAGTCAACCCTCAGTTGACTTTTCCAACTATAAGGCCATTTCTAAAGACTAAGTGACTAAACTCTCACTACGACCATTCTGATTTCAAGCCTACCAACTCTAACACATCAATAATAGTATATCCAACCTATGAAAAGTCAAAAACAGTAATTATAATGCAGGTTCTACGTAACGACTGACCGGGTCGTTACATTCTCCCCCTCTTAAACAAACGTTCGTCCTCGAACGAGTCTAGAACCATACCTGGGGTCTCAAACAAGTGAGGATATTTGCTCTGCATCTCTCGCTCGGTCTCCCAAGTAGCCTCCTTCACTGGCTGACCTCTCCACTGTACTTTCACTAAAGCTATATCCTTGGACCTCAACTTTCTGACCTCGCGAGCCAAAATTGCTACTGGCTCTACCTCATATGACATATCACCCTCGAGCTGCACTATGCTGAAATATAACACATGAGACGGGTCACCAACATATTTCCTGAGCATCGAGACATGAAATACCGGATGAACACTCGATAGGCTGGGTGGCAAGGCAAGTCTATAAGCCACCTCTCCAACCATATGAAGTACCTCAAAAGGACCAATAAATCGTGGACTCAACTTTCCTCTCTTTCCGAACCTCATAACACCCTTCATGGGTGATACCTTCAGCAGTACCTTATCACCTTCCATAAATGACACATCCCGGACCTTGCGGTCCGCAGAACTCTTCTGCCTAGACTGCGTCGTGCGAAGTCGCTCCTAAATCAACTTCACCTTCTCCAACGCATCCTGAATCAAATATGTGCCCAATAACCTAGCCTCACCATGCTCGAACCAACCAACCAGAGATCTACACCTCCTACCATATAAAGCCTCATACGGGGCCATCTAAATACTGTACTGGTAGCTGTTATTATATGCAAACTCCACTAGTGGCAGAAACTGATTCAAATCAATCACACAAGCCCGTAACATATCCTCCAAAATCTGAATAGTCCGTTCCGACTGCCCGTCGGTCTGAGGATGAAATGCAGTGCTCAACTCTACATCAGTACCCATACCTCTCTGTACGGACCTCCAAAATTGAGATGTGAACTGAGTACCTCTGTCAGAAATAATAGAAACCGGAACTCCATGCAATCAGACAATCTCCTTAATGTAGATACCAGCTAATCGCTCTGAAGTATAAGAAGTACTGACAGGAATGAAGTGCGCGGACTTGGTCAATCTATCCACAATGACCCAAATATCATCAAAACCCTTCGAAGTCCGTGGAAGCCCAACTACAAAGTCCATAGTAATCCGCTCCCAATTCTACTCCGGAATATCTAACCTCTGAAGCAACCCACCTGGTCTCTGGTGCTCATACTTGACATGCTGGCAGTTGAGACACCGTGCTACATACTCAACAATATCTCTCTTCATCCTCCTCCACTAATACTGCTGTCTCAGATCCTGATACATCTTCGCGGCACCCGGATGAATAGAATACCGCGAGCTGTGAGCCTCTGCTAATATCAACTCTCGAATACCATCCACATTGGGCACGCAAATACGGCCATACATCCTCATAACACCGTCATACCAATAGTCACATCCCTGGCATCATCCCGACGGACCCTATCCTGAAGTACTAACAAATGCGGATCATCATACTGCCGGGCTCTAATCTGATCATAAAGAGAAGATCGGGAAGCCATGCTAGCTAATACCCGCGGAGGGTCTGAAAAATCCAATCTCACTAATTGACCCGCTAAAGCCTGAACATCAAGTGCTACGGGTCGCTCTGCTGCTGAAAGATAGGCTAGACTCCCCAAACTCTCGGCTCTGCGACTCAAGGCATCGGCTACCACATTGGCCTTCCCCGAATGATACAAAATAGTGAGGTCATAATCCTTGAGAAGCTCTGACCATCTCCTCTGACGCAAATTCAAGTCCTTCTGCCTCAGCAGATACTGCAAACTACGATGATCCGTGAAAATCTCACATTGTACCCCGTACAAGTAATGACGCCAAATCTTTAAGGCATGAACAATGGCAGCTAACTCAAGATCGTGCACTTGATAGTTCTTCTCGTGCACATTCAACCGTCTAGACGCGTAGGCAATCACCCTACCGTCCTGCATCAATACCGCTCCCAAGCAACCTCTAGAAGCATCACAATAGATTGTATAAGAGCCCAAACCAGTAGGTAAGACCAAAACCGGAGCTGTGGTCAATGCTGACTTGAGCTTCTGAAAGATCTCCTCACACTCATCGGACCATTTGAATGGAGCACCCTTCTAGGTCAATCTGGTCAATGGTGAAGCGATAGAAGAGAATCCTTCCACAAAGCGACGGTAATATCCCGCCAAACCAAGGAAACTCCTAATCTCCGTAGCTGAGGACGGTCTGGGCCAACTCTGCACCGCCTCAATCTTCCTTGGATCAACCTGAATACCCTCACTAGACACCACATGCCCCAAGAAAGCTACTGAACCAAGCCAAAACTCACACTTGGAGAATTTTGCATAAAGCTTCTCCTCCCTCAACCTATGTAACAAAACTCTCAAGTGTTGAGCATGCTCCTCTTGGCTACGGGAATACACCAAGATGTCATCAATGAACACAATGACAAAAGAATCAATGTAAGGCTGAAACAAATTGTTCATCAATTGCATGAACGCGGTTGGGGCATTGGTCAGCCCAAATGACATAACCAGGAACTCGTAATGACCATATCTGGTCCTGAAAGCAGTCTTCGAAATGTCAGAATCCCGAATCTTCAACTGATCATACCCAGACCTCAAGTCAATCTTGGAGAACACTCAAGCTCCCTTGAAGTTGATCAAACAAGTCATCAATACGGGGTAAAGGATACCGGTTCTTCACCGTAACCTTATTCAGCTGTCTATAATCAATACACATACGCATGGAGCCATATTTCTTTATCACAAACAACATCGGTGCACCCCTAGGTGACACACTAGGCCGAATGAACCCCTTATCTAAGAGTTACTAAAGCTGCTCTTTCAACTCTTTCAACTCCGTTGGTGCTATGCGGTAAGGTGGAATAGAGATAGGCTGAGTGTCTGGCACCATGTCAATACCAAAATCAATATCCCTGTCAGGTGGCATGCCTGGAAGGTCTGCAGGGAATACATCCGGAAAATCACGGACTACAGGAACAAAATCAACAGAAGGAGTCTCACTACTAACATTCCTCACAAAAGCAAGATAAGATTCACACCCTTTCTCAACCATACGCTGAGCCTTTAAATAAGAAATCACTCTGCTAGGCACATGCTCTATAGACCCTCTCCACTCAACTCTCGGAACTCCGGGCATAGCTAGGGTCACGGTCTTAGCATGACAATCGAGGATAACATGACATGGAGATAACCAATCCATGCCCGAAATCACATCAAAATCAACCATACTGAGTAACATCAAGTCCACTCGGGTCTCCAGACCCCCAATAGATATAAAACACGATCGATACACACGGTCCACAACAATAGTGTCGCCCACCGGAGTCGAAACATGAACAGACGTAACTAAATACTCACGGGGCATATTCAGAAAGTGAGCAAAATACAACGAAACATAAGAGTACGTGGAACCAGGGTGAAATAAAGCCAAAGCATCACTGTGACAAACTGAAATAGTACCTGTAATCACCGCATCTGAGCCCATAGCATCATGCCTATCCGGAAGTGCATAAATACGTGGGTGGACTCAACCTGCTCTCCCTCTCCCTCTAGGGCAACCTCTAGCTGCCTGACCACCCCCTAGATGCTTGAGTAGGTGGTGAAGTGACTGGGGATGAAGTCGAGGGCTGAACCCTCTGCTGAGATGAACTACTAGGACGACGGGGACACTGCCTCCACTCATGTTCGAACTCCCCACACTCATAACAACCACCTGGAGCAGGAGATGAAAAACCCATGCCACTATGATAACCATAAAACGAACCATGCATAGCAGAACCCTGATAAGATGATGCTCTGGCGGAGCTTTGAGCTGGAAGGGCACTAAAAGATGAACGCCCTTGATGAGAACTACGAGGACCCTACCCCTAAGATACACCAATGTAAGCTGGGCGAACTGGCTGTGGAGGTCTAAATGGACGACCTCTGTTGTGCTGAAACTGCCCTCTAGAAGGGGAACCACTAAAGCTACCTGATCCCTGAGGCCTCTTAGCCTCCCTCTCCTCACGCTCCTGCCTACGGACCGACTCAATGTCCCGAGCTATGTCAACAACTTGCTCAAATGTAGCTCCAAACACTCTCTCCCTGGTCATCAAAATGCGAAGCTGATAATTGAGACCATCTATAAACCTCCGGATCCTTTCCCTATCAGTAGGGACTAACTCCGAAGCATGTCTGGCCAACTCAGAAAACCTCATCTCGTACTGTGTGACTGACAACTCTCCCTGGCGTAGCTGCTCAAACTTCCTGCGCTGTTCCTCTCTGTGGGACTGAGGAACATACTTCTCCAAAAAGATCATGGAGAACTGCTGCCAAGTGATTGGTGTTGAACCAACCGGCCTACGCCTCTCGAATTCCTCCCACCAAGTGAAAGCAACACCCGAAAACTGAAATGTAGCAAACGAGACCCCACTAGTCTCCAAAATACTCGCAGTACGTAGTATCCTCTGGCACTTATCCAGAAAACCTTGGGCATCATCACCCTCCGTGCTGCTGAAAGTCGGAAGCTGAAGTCTACTAAACCTCTCCAGCCTACGCTGCTCATCCTCGGGCATAGCTGGAACCACATAGTCCTGAACCGGAGCAACCGGCTGAGCTGGGGCTTCTCCCGGTGCCTGAATACCCCGTACATCCTGCTCAGGTATCCGGGCAGCTGGAGTCTGATTTCCTCCCCCGGCCTGAGCTGCGATGGCAGTAGTAGACATAGAGACTGCCTGAGACAAACTAGTACACATCGTCAATATCTGAGCCAGGGTCTCTTGAAGACCCAGAATAATAATAGGCACTACCGGTGCCTAAGCCTGTCCCGCTGGAACACCATCGGCGGGAACCTGATCCTGAATGATAGGGGGATCCTGTGGTACAGTCCCATCTTCTGCGCGGGCTGGTCCCCTAACTCCACAACGGCCTCGACCCCTTGTGGGTCTGGCTTGTGTCCGGTCACCCTGATCGGTATTGCGTGTCCTCACCATCTGTGAGAGAATGAAACAACATGAGTTTAGATTTCAAGAATCAATAGATTGGCACGAAAGCGTTCAAGAAATTGAGATTTTTCCTAAGAGTTCTGCAGCCTCTCGAAGATAAATACAGACGTCTCCGTACCGATCCGCAAGACTCTACTGAACCTACTCATGACCGTTGAGTCTTATGTAACCTAGAGCTCTAATACCAATTTGTCACGACCCCAAATCCTAACAGGTCGTGATGGCGCCTAACGTGGAACTAGGCTATCCAACCATCACATTACTACGCATTTGTTCTATTATAATAATTCACGAATCAATAATAAGCAGCAAACAAGCATAAAATAAATTCTTAAGTCTTAACGCCCCAATAATAGTCTAAAGAACTCTCCCAAGACTGGAGTCAACATGGTCACGAGCATCTACGAGTTTAAAACTAACTCTACTAATGTATTAAATAAAGTCTAGGAATGAAATGTTAAAACTAAATAAGGAAGGGAAATGGAGAAGCTGTGGACGCTGGACAGCTACCTCGAAATCCCGTAAAGCTGCTGCTAACGAACAAAGACAGCTACTGCTATGAACCGGACCTGGATCTGTGCATAGAGGCACATGGAGTAGTGATGAGTACGCCAACTCAGTAGTGATGAAAATAAATCACAGTTTGAGAAATAGGAAACACACAGCACAGATACACCAATTCACAAAAATAGTAAAACACCAAGTCACCACAAAGTATTCATCAAATACATAAGTTCGAAGACCAATTTCCAGAAATCCTTTGAAACAAGTATAATTTTCATATATCTCAGTAAAACTATCAGTAAAAATCAGTTTGAAAAAGGAAGTGAATCGTAGTCAAAAACTCGGTAAAATTTCATAAATCTGCCCCTCGGGCCATAATCATTTCTCATAACAATTTCCCTCAGCACCTCACCATCACTCGGTATCATCCCATCAGGAAACCTCAAAGTCACTCAGTGTCAGCCCATCAGGCAACCTCACAATCACTCAGTATCAACCCATCATGCAACCTTACAATCACTCAGTATCAGCTATGCGGGCAACATCACTCAGTAGGTACCTGTGCTCACTGGGGGTGTGTACAGACTCCGGAGGGGCTCCTACAGCCCAAGCGCTATAACAAGCCACATCATGGCATAAATCACTCACAATATTGTCCCTCGGCCTCTCTCATATCATAACATCCTCACAATATTGGCCCGCAGCCTCACTTAGTCAGACACTCTTAACATGCACCTCATGCCATAAATATACCGGGTCCTCGACCCAAAAACAGTGTTTCATTTTCAAGAAATAATATCAAAAATACTCTGAGTGTCAAAACTATTATCAAGAACAGACTGAATGAAAATCATAACATATCAAGTGAGGAAAATAGTAAAAATAACCCCAAGAGGTAAACAGATCAGCACTAGGCCCCAAACATAGTTTACGACCCAAATCATATCAAAATATATTAATACTATTAAGCATAAGCTTAAAAAATTGATTTTGCAACTCAATAGTTGCCTAAATAGGGAATATATATCCAAAGTTCCAATCTTTGCATTCCAAAATCCGTGAAAGGATGCAAGGTCCGGGGTTTCATACCCTCAGGACAGGATTTAAAGACATTACTTACCTCGAACTAGCCCGAAAAGCTACTCCGCAATGCGCTTGCCTCTCAAAGCAACTTCCGAGTGCTCCAAATCTATAAAGATCAGACTTTTATAATCAAATTATGCTTAAGGAATAAATTCCAATCGAAAAATACCAATTTTAGCTCAAAACCCGAAATTAGCCAAAATCCGACCCCCGGACCCGCGTCTTGGAACTTGACAAATTTTATACCAAAGTGTTCTTCATCATCTCACGAGTCCGTACATATAAAGAACGCTAAACTCGGAGTCCGTTTGACCCCTCAAATCGATTCCTAAAGGTCTCATAATCTCAAGCCCTAACACCCCCTTTTTCCTACTGATTTTCATAATTTAAATGCTGATATAAGGTCTCCAATTACATATAATTGAGTTATTAAGTCCAAAAAGCTTACCTCAATGATGTACCATCGTTTCCCTCTTCAAAATCCCTCAAAAACCTCGGAACCCGTACAACAATGGTGAAAAGAGGGTTAAAAATTGCGAAGGCATGCTTATATATTTTTTGAACAGTGGTTCCGCACTTGCGTCCACTTAAGCGCACATGCGAACCCGCACCTGCGGTCCCAGGTGCACACCTGCGGAGCACCCTCGAATCTCAGCCTCCGCACCTGCGCTGGTACTTCCGCATATGCGGCATCGCAGGTGCGGAAAATACTTCGCACCGCGGGATTTCCTCATCTGCCCTTCTTCCGCATCTGTGTGCATTTTTTCGCTCCTGCGGGTCCGCACCTGCGGTAAAACTTTCGGAGGTGCGGTTACACTAGCACCAGCAGCTGAAGCTGCATTTTACCAACTTCAAAACTTCCGCTAATCACCCGAAATCAATCCCGAGCCCTTTGGGACCCCAACCAAAAATACTAACACGTCACATATGATCATTCAAACTTTGTTGCACTTTCAAAACACTAAATATATCCTCAAAACACCAAAATCACATCGGATTCAAGCCTAAGAACTTTTGAAATTTCTAAAATCCACCAACGATGCCGAAACTATCCAAAACAACTCCGATTGACCTGAAATTTTGCAGACATATCCAAACATTACGAACCTGTTCCAACTTCCGGAATTCCATTCCGACCCCGATAGCCTATTTTCCACTGCCGATAAGAAATTACCAAAAACTAACTTTCGCCAATTCAAGCCTAATTCTACATCGGGCATCACAAAAATATTCCGAACATACTCCTAAGTCCCAAATAACCTAACGAAGCTATCCGAGCCATAAAATCCGCATTTCGAGGTCCTTTACCAATAAGATAACCCTCAGTTGACTTTTCCAACTATAAGGCCATTTCTAAAGACTAAGTGACTAAACTCTCACTATGACCATTACGATTTGAAGCCTACCAACTCTAACACATCAATAACAATATAACCAACCTATGAAAAATCAATAACAATAATTATAATACAGGTTCTACGTAACGACTGACCGGGTCGTTACAATACCTGAATGAGAATAATAAGACCAAATATAGTTAGAGACTCGAGACACTATGTGAGACCATAATGCTTCCTATTGGCATATGCAAGGCACGAGTGAGGCTATCTTTGTAAAATAACCTATGTGGCCGAAATGTGGCTAAAAGTGGAAACTCAACAAAGGTGACCACCAAGATATGAAATAATATATCAAAAGGCCCTTATGACCCCTAAACTCTCAAGAATCATTGTCTCTAAGATTACTTTGCAGAAATGAACCTACTTTGCAGCAATGGCCTATGTAGCGAAAAATAGCTAAGCCCGCATATTTAGCAAGAATGGACTTTAAACAGAGAGGACACCTTGTTGTGGACTTAGGTCTCTAAGACATGGGATAACAAGCCACTTTGAGAAAATAGTCATATTTTGCAAAATGGCCAATGTGGCCAAACTGGCTAGACCTGCAAGATTTGGCTACGATCCCCGAAGCCAAGAACCTAAGACTCACTAGGAAGACCGGACCCAATGTGAGATGCCTACGTATCCCGCCCCAAAAGACGATAATCGGGTATGTGTAATTCGGGAAGATTGGATACGAGGGAGAATATACGAAAACAACTGATTTAGAGAAAACATATTTTTGTCTTTTTTTTGAAAAATGATGGGAAAGTGCAAAATCTTTATGGATTTTTCATTTTTTTTTTTTTTTAAAAAGTTGTGAAAGAAAGATATAATTGGGCCCTACTAGCTTCATTTTTATTCCTCTTTTATTTCTCATTTACCCTCAACCATCATTGGGCCGCCAAATGACCCATTTACCCTTATAAAATGCAGCATGTAGCACATAGGGATGATTTAATAACTTTTTAAGCCACATGCCCATTTTGACATAATTTGGATAGGCTTCCTACAAAGGGATACGGCGCCTGGGACCGAGCCCTGCTCGGTCTAAATGACATGATGCAAATAAGAATGACCTACAGGCTGACCTAAGTTTGCGGTTCACTAGACGAGGCAATTCGGGCGGAGCGTATGGTCGATGGTGGCTACTCAAGCATTCCACCAACTCCATACGTCCTACGCCCCCACCTACCCTTCCTAAAATAAGGGTGACTCAACAAAGAGTTCGTGTACGCGACACGTACTACGAGACTTATTGCAGAAAGAATTGACCGGTAATGCATATGATGATAGTTATAAAGCAGTAACACATAACGGAAAAAATGTAAACATATAAATGATTAGAAAATAATAAAACGATATAAACAAAGTAAAAATAAAATAAAACAAATAATAAAAAACATAAAAACCATAACCGAATATTCTAAAAAGCCAACAAGATTAAGTACCAGCTTGAACCTGCAACTCCCCAGTAGAGTTGCCAAAGCTGTCACACCCCTTTTTTCACCTCAACCACCCTCTTTAAAATAATAAAAATATTTTGTAAAGATCAAAAGGGTTTTCCAACTAGAAAGTGACAAAACTTTTGTTTAAAAGGGATCATCTCAGAGTCGCCACTTGACATAAATCTCGGTGTGCCAAGTCATCGTTTAAAAAATACTTTTTCCTTAAAAACATATTTGACTCCAAAAACTGATTTGCACCAAAGATTCTAGATAAGGGGGGGTTCATTTGACCCGGGGAGAAGGTGCTAGGCATTACCCGAGTCCCGTGAAAGTCACGGTAGTGTACCCGATCTAGTTAGATTTTAAAATATTCAAATTAAGGTTAAAACACAGAAAAAGGAAAGTAAACGCATGAGAGGCTCGAGGTCGATCCCACCTAATAAAAAATAGAAAAAAAGTAAAGTAAAATCCTAAATACTAATATATACTATACTTTTTCCACGAGGTTCGTCAAGGCCTCCAAATACATGATACTATGGGGCATACCCCAGATTAAAATATATAAAAAGTCTACGGGGCATTCCCCTGAATATGAACTAAAGGGAACGACCTCTCACCTCTAAAAATAAATAAAGCATCCTAATATTTGCCTACCCTGTGTCGACGGTCTAAGAATGCTCCTGGATATCAAATTACTAAGGTAGAACCAAATACAGTGGTCATTAAGTCCAACGCACAATATAAAAGCCGAGGCCAAACCTTATTTGTAAGAAATTATCCTATCAAGACCCATATCATCAAGCTTTTTACACTCAATTTGCTACCAATTACAAAGAGGAACTATCAAACAAACAAAATCAATTTAACCCAGATGACGAGATCCAAACATCGAAATACTCGACTACAAATAATGCGGTTACAATATGTAACTTCAAATTCACGCCATCTAATCAGAAAGTAAACTAGAATAAATGGGAGATAAATAGACTAAATAAACTAGACAAAGTCGATTTATTTCTACTAAGCCATGGATAAACAAATAAAAGCAGTAAAATTAGAGGAAGCACGATAAGAACGGACCTCAATGTCAAAATCTTTGAAAGCTTGATTCTTGAAAGAACACCCAGCAAATTCTCAAATGAGCAAATGAACCTATGACCGGAGACCTCGATCGACAACTTCGGATCTCGAAAAAACTTCGTCCCGCCAACGTCTCTACTCCAATGACTAAATATTCGTCGTTCCCCTATCTAGATATATCCCTTTGTTCCCCTCTTTCTTTTATCCAGAATCCCCTCTTTTATCACTTAGGTCCATCACTTTGATCAACTAATTAAACTGAAAGACTAATTGAAAAGAACATCCGAGCAGAACAACCTTGATCTTCAATAATCACACCTAAAACTACTAATACCAAAATCTAATTAAGCAAAACCCAGAAAAAGAATAGTAGATAATCAGCTGAATCACCCTTGATTCTTGATTTCAACTAGAAGAACACTTTACTGTATCTTTTTCATTTTGTATGTTCCCCATTTTCTCTTTTCTGTTTCATTTTCAATACCTTTCCCCCTTTCTCTTTTCTGTTTCATTTTCAACTCCCTTTCTCCATTCCCCTCCTTTTCTCACTGTTCCTCCTTCATTGCAGGTTGCGGCTGGAAGTAAGGTCAAGAGGGGGTGGGCGGTGAGAGGGCTCTTTTGTGAAGGGAGGTGGGTGAGGCTCTGTAAGTTAGGGTTTGAGAATATGTTAGGTTTATATATTATGGTAAGAGAAATAATTATGTCTGTTGGATAAGTTTGAGTGAACGACTAAGATTAAAAATAGGAATCGGGTTGGGTTGGCAGATGGATCAATGGGGTTTGGGGAGATTGGGCTCAATTCTTGCTGGGCTAATCCAAATTTGGGCATTCTCTATTGGACCTTTGGACAAAGATGGATAAACCAACTCATTCTCATATTCAATAATATAATATAAAATATAGTATTAAATATAAAATTAATTCCAATTAAATAAAGTAAAACTATATCATAATATGAAACTATTTTTTGTATTTTTATTTTTAGTGTCTAAAAAATAAAACTGAAGATAAACTAAAATTCTGTAAAATCAAATTGATACTAAAAAAACAACTCTTAAAAATCGTGGGGGTCAAAAATTACGTGCTTACATGGGTTGTGTAATTGATTCCCAAGTTACAGTAGTCGTGAGACCGAGGGGAGAATCATTATTTTCTTGAGCAACTGGTACGATGGATCTTATGCACTTGGTGTTTGTAGCGAAGGAGCAGCTGGCGTCGGTGGGCGTGAAGCTATTAGTGTAGAAGGAGAACAAGTAGTTGTGGCAAAAGGGATAGTGATTATTTCTTGCTTAGCGATTGAAGGCATAAGAAGCTCAGGGTCCGAACTCCTTGGACCGGAGACAACAATGGGGGACGGGAAGCGAGAGTTAGCATTCTCAGCCAAGCCCATCTCACCCCAAAGTGTATGAACTTCATGTGACGATGAGCTTTTAAGCTCCTTCGGCTGAGCATCCAGTCTAGCCGATGAAGATCCTTTTCTTCTTTGAAGGGAAATATTTTCATCACCGGCTTTCCCTTCGTCAACGAGGACCACTGTGGCCGGCTCAGATGGCATTTTTTGTACTCCTTTCTCCTATATCCCTACCGAGGAGGAACATTTTCTCTTTGGTTTCTTGTCCTTGGACTGGGGACTCCGAGAGGAGGCACCCTCACCGGAGGAAGTTCCATGAGCTTTGCTTCCCGTAATGGTATTTTGCAACACCCTCATGGCCTCCTCCTGGTCATCTAATGTGTCAACATCGGGGAAGGTGACGGAACCCTTCATAAGCTCTGTATAAAGTAAAAATAGAGTTAGCAATTTATTCATGAGATTTCTTATGTTCGAATAATGATAAAAGAAAGAAGTACTTGGCTTACCATGATTGTTGTCTTTACACTTGTACTTGGGAGCCATTTCTTTCCACCGACAGGTCTCTAGAGTCGTTATATCTATAATTTTCTGAACCCATCAGTCCATACTGTGAACCTGTGGTGGTTCTTAGCAGGTAGCTGAAATGAAGGAAACAATCATCAAAATAAGTGTTAAGTAGTTAATCATGTATAATGTCCCACATCGGGAAGTAAATACCTATTATTATGTAATCACTGTATATAAATAGGGTTGTACAACACTTTAATCAATAATAATATTTTTCTTCCGTGTATTCTCACATGGTATCAGAGCATTAGTGAGAAACTTATTGTTGTGCATCATTCCAACGACTTCCGAGAAGAAAGACCTCGTCGCCGTGCATTTTTTCAGCGACTTAAGAGGTTGTCCGTAACACAATCACTTTCCTTTGGTGTTGTGGAAAAATCAATGCCACCACAGGGTCTCCAAGTCTTCTACGACCAAACCCCACCATATATCTCCGGCAACCGACCCCTCACACGCCATCACACGCGGATGGGAAGTCAAATATTCCGGCGAGTTCTTCCCCACGCGCCGACGCCTGTGCCCTTTTCCCAGCCAGAGTTAAATTTTTTTTCTTTCAGACAGCTTGTTCTTGTGGCCATTTCGAGCCTACCCATGCATTTTTCTTTTTATTCCGATCACTTTGAGATTTTTCCAGCAACTACACGGACTTTCTAGCAGCTACAATGATTTTTCCGACAAGCTTCTTTTGGACAGATTATTTAGGAGGTTATTCTGAGTCTTGTCATTTAAGTCATCAAATTCACAATGGCCAATGGGTCTCAAATCATGAAAACTGCAATAGGTCAAGCAAGCCCATTTACTTCCTTACCTTTAGATTTTGTCCTTTATGTTCCCAATAGTCTTTTTAATCTCACATTCGTTAGTCGCTTAGCCAAATCACTTGAATGCGCTATTTTATTTCTTGATCACCTTATTTATATACAGGTACGGAGTACTGGGCAGATCATTGGTATTGGGCGTGAATCAGATAGACTTTATTACCTTATCCTTGAAAAATCACATGGACTCACATCTTGTCGTCCTTCAATAACTTGTCGTGTTACCGATTTACCAAATTTATAAAATAAACGGTTGGGACATCCCAGTTTGTCAAAACTTCAGAAAATGGTACCTGGTTTATCTCACTTGTCCACTCTAGAGTGTGAGTCATGTCAGCTCGGTAAGCATACCCGCTCCCATCTCCCTAGGCGTCTTGATAATCGAGCAGAGTCACCTTTCACTTTAGTCCATTCAGATGTTTGGGGTCTTAGTCATTGATAACTAGGGATTTTATCTTAATTTACACTCTTTCTTGCTTAAGTTTTGGATGAAATTTTATGCAAAATAGTCCCAAGGCTTACTTGTTGTGCTTGTTGCAGGGCTTAGTCAAAAAGGAAGACAAATAGTCAAAAAGGAGTGAAACATGCACAAGTACCAAGAGCAAGCACAAGCAAAGTCCAACTGACCAGTGCGGACCGCAGTCCATTTTGTGTGGTCCGCACTGAACAGATTCAGAGAGTACTTTTTGAAGGCAAAACCACCGCGGATCGCAGTCCACTTTGTGCGGTCCGCACTGAAGAGATTCAGAGAGTAATTTTTGAAGGCAAACCCACTACGGACCGCAGTCCATTTTTTGCGGTCCGCATTGAAGAGATTTAGAGAGAATTAATTTTGAAGGCCAGAAGACCAACGCGGACCGCAATCCATCTTGCGCGGTCCGCACTGAAGCCACCGCGGCCGCGGTGCATTTTACGCGGACCGCGATAGCCAAGTTCAGAGACTCATCTTTTCAAGACAAAGACCTCAGCGCGGCCGCCGTCCATTTTGTGCGGTCCGCGGTGACCCCGCAGGGGTATTTTTGTCCAGAAAATTCGGCTAAGTATAAATAGTTTCTTTTCCCATTTTTAGGTCAGCTTTTGTACTCTGATATATTCAGGAGCTTGTGAACGATATTTTTACGCTATTTTGAGTAATTTTAGAAGTGTTTTAACATTGAATCTTTCAATTTTAGTTTGTAATTCAATTATATGGGTTATTCTTCATCTATTACTCTGATTTCTTCTCTTTTCATGAGTAGCTAAACTCATTAGCTAGGGTTGTGGCTCAACCCTAGTGTGGGTGTTTGATGGGTCCTTTAAATTAAGGCTTAGATATTTATGGGTAAATGGTATTTGGGCTGATTTAAGGTTTTCATGTTAAATTAGTGGTTACAAACACTAATTGGTGTTTATTTGACTTGGGTTCTTCTTGAGAAAGTGAACTAGAGTCTAGAAAATCAGTCCAACAAGGAATTGGGATGTATTCAAGAGATTGATAGTCCCAATTAACGGGTTAAACCTAGAGATACTAAAACCCTACTTGAGCCTATATTGCTTGTATGATTTTGACACCCAATTGGTCTCAAGAGAGGCAATTAGGGCAAAACTACTCAATCTACCGAGAGGTATAGAGTGAGTTATTCCGTGCATTGTCTATATCACAATCCCCTTTATGACATCTTTGCCTTAGGTATTGGAATCCCGTTGAGTACTCACCTAAGAGAAAGTCATAGTTCTAGTCCTCTTTATCTATTAAGAAAATACTCAAAAAGACACTAGTTAGTTAATTAGCTATTTGAAATTAGTCTAAACTGTAGTTCTAATATAAAACCAAAAGTATGAAAAACGCAATTAAGAGCACGAAACACTACTAGATCACTTAGGAACTCAACTCCCACAATCGTAACTCCTGTAGATTTGATCCCGACCCGTTCGGGTAAAAGCTGCATTGACCCTCATCTTGCTACTATTTAGTAGTGTAGGTGGGCGCCGATCACTTTTTGGCGCCATTTCCGGGGAGTTATACGGTGTTGATTATCTACGTGAATAGTGGTGTTAAGTGTTTTTCTTTCCTTTTTCTATTAACGTGTGTGTTGAATCAATTCAGGTTCTAATGGCAGATCCATTGGGAAACATCATTCCGGGGGAGGAGGTATATGACAACCAAGAAGATGAAATAAACCAAGTACCACCTCCCAAACGGGCCGATAGGCCAATATTAATGAGGACATTCCAGACCCTCCCCCGCCTCCACCTCCCAGAGCAGCCCCTCGGGTCCTTCCAAACGAGGGGTACGTCAGTGCTATTGTCCCGCCTAGAATCCAGGCGGGAAATTTTCAAATAACAAATGTGATGCTGACAATCTTGGAGCAGTGGGGCTATTTCACCGGAGACGCCCACCAAAATGCTTACAAGCATCTGAAGGGATTCGTAGATACATGTCAGGGAAGTAAGCAGACGAATGTCTCAGAAGATGCTTTTAGGCTTCAGTTGTTTCCCTTCTCTCTTAGAGAGAAGGCACTTGATTGACTCGAAAGACTTCCTAACCACTCCATATCTACATAGGACGAGCTAGCAGACAAGTTCATTGCAAAATTCTTCTCTCCCAGTCACATGGCAGCGCTTAGAGATGAAATATTGGCTTTCAAACAAGAGCCAAATGAGCATTCAGCAGACCTTCTACCGAGGTATAAACACCTTCAATCAATGTGTGGTCAATCAATTGGCCGGTGGAAATTTCATGAAGCTGACTTACCCCGAGGCATATGAGATCTTATATGAGATTGCTGACACAACGTCAGCATGGCAGAGTAGAGCAAACGTACCTCAGGGTGATTCTGGTGTTAATGGTCTTCACAAAGAACTTCAAGAACATGGGCAAGCCTACCACTATGAACCAACTTGCCAAGGCACAACTTCAACAATTACAAGGGCCGAAGCAAGTAAATGCCATAGAGGGAGCGAATGTGTTGGTGAACAAAAGGATACCTCGGGGAAATCCAATGCAAAGTAACAATGATCAAGGTGACCAAGGACCAAGTGGGTATAGCCAAGAAGATTCATATGATTATCAAGATGAGGATGTCATATATGCTAATAATTATCAAAGCCAAGGGAACAATCAAAGCAGCAATCAAAATTGGAACAACCAAGGCAACAATCAAAATTGGGGTAATCAAAGACAATGCAATTGGAACAATAACAACAATTCACAAAACTAGGGGAACAACAACAACCAACAATGGGGGAGCACTAATGATAACAATTGGAGCGGAGGCAATAACAACAACAATTGGGGGTCGGGATTTCGAAGGCCCCCGATGTACCAACAACCAAGTAATCCACCCATGTACCAAGCTCAGGGCCAAAGCTCATCAAGTAATGACATGGGAAGAATTGAACAAATGTTCAAGCAAATGATGGAGCGCAATGCGGACTTCGATGCTCAATTGTCTTCCCACAAAACCTCCATTAGAAATCTTGAAGTACAAATGGGCCAAATTTCTCAAGCCTTGAACACACGCCCAAAGGGAGCACTACCGAGTGATACGATGGTGAACCCCAAGGGTGGGAACAACAACAATACTGGCCATGCCATGGCGGTGACCACAAGAAGTGAAAGAGGCGGTGAGGCGAGTTCTTCTAGACAAAAAAGAATTGTTGTTGATGATTATGAATTACCAAATGATAAGTTACCAATTGAGGTTGAGCAAGTGGTGGAAGATCCAACTACTAGTGAGGTGAGGACATTCATGATAATGGGGAGGATTTTCAAAGGGACGTGAACCCGTCTAGGGAACACGTGATTGATATGCCGGAACTGGTGGTCCCAAAAGTCAAGGCACCATTTCCTAGGCCCCCTCCTCCATATCCTCAAAGGTTGGCGAAGCAAAATCAAGAGAATCAATTCAAGAAATTCATCGACATGATGAATAGTTTTTCCATCAATGTCCCTTTGGTTGAAGCTTTAGAGCAAATGCCCGAGTATGCCAAGTTCATGAAGGACTTGGTCACGAAGAAAAGATCTATGGAGTGCGAAATTATAAAGATTGCTTACCAAGTGAGTGCCATAATGCACTCAATGGCACCCAAGCTTGAAGACCCCGGGGCATTTACCATTCCTTGTACAATTGGGAGTGCAGATTTCGCTAAGGCTTTGTGTGACCTCGGAGCAAGCATAAACTTGATGCCATATTCGGTCTTTAAAACATTGGGGATTGGTCAACCTAGGGCTACATCTATGCGTCTTCAAATAGCGGATAGAACTATAAAGAAGCATCCAGGAATCATTGATGATGTAATGGTGCGGGTTGACAAGTTCATTTTTCCCGCGAACTTTTTTATCTTGGATTGCGAAGTGGATTATGAAGTTCCCATCATCTTAGGAAGTCCCTTCCTTGCAACAGGGAAGGCCTTAGTTGACGTGGAGGCCGGTGAGCTCACTTTCCGGGTGGGCAATGAAAAGGTTGTGTTCCATGTTTGCAAGTCAATGAAGCAGCCCAATAACACAGAAGTATGTTCTTTCATGGACCTTGTCACCGAGGTCATTATTGATGATGCAAGCTCTATGATAAATGTTGAAGATCCAGTGGAGGCAGCTTTATTGAACCATGATGACATTGTGGTTGATGGCTTAATTGAGAGTACCAATGCCCTACAAGGCATGGGTTCTTATTACTATGGTCCCCGAAAGCTATCCTTGGACTTGGAGAATCGGAAAACTCCTCTGAAAAAGCCTTCAATTGAAGAGCCACCTACATTGGAGTTGAATCCACTTCCACCACACCTCAGGTATGAATATCTTGGTCCCTCTCGTACTTTACCTATTATAATTTCATCTTGCCTAACCCAATTGCAGGTAGACTCCACTCTAAAAGTGCTAAAGAGGATGAAGAAGGCCATAGGATGGACACTTGCTGACATTCGGGGAATAAGCCCCGCATTTTGCATGCACAAAATCATTCTTGAGGATGGAGCAAAGCCTTCTGTATAACACCAACGGAGGCTCAATGAAGCAATGCAAGAAGTGGTGAAGAAGGAAATAACCAAGTGGCTTGATGCAGGGGTTGTCTACCCAATCTCGGATAGTGCTTGGACTTCTCCGGTCCAGTGTGTTCCAAAAAAGGGTGGCATGACAGTGGTCCAAAACGACAAAAATGAACTTATTCCAACAAGAACGGTAATAGGTTGGCGGGTATGCATGGATTACCGCAAGTTAAACAAAGTGACTCGCAGGGATCATTTTCCCTTGCCTTTCTTGGATCAAATGCTTGACAGGCTTGCGGGCAGGGCTTTCTATTGCTTCTTGGACGGGTATTCAGGCTATAACCAAATCTTGATTGCCTCGGAGGACCAAGAAAAGACTACCTTCACGTGTCCCTATGGTACATTTGCTTTCTCCAGGATGCCTTTTGGACTTTTCAATGCACCTGCCACATTTCAGTGGTGCATGACGGCAATCTTTACTGATATGGTTGAAGACTTCCTCGAGGTATTTATGGATGATTTCAGCGTAGTTGGGGACTCCTTTGATGAATGTTTGAGCAATCTTGACAAAGTCCTCGCTCGTTGTGAAGAGATCAACCTAGTGCTAAATTAGGGAAAATGCCATTTTATGGTGGAAGAAGGGATAGTGTTGGGCCACAAAATCTCGAGTAATGGAATTGAAGTAGACAAGGCGAAGATTGAAGTGATTTCTAAATTTCCACCTCCAACTTCAGTAAAGGGAGTCCGGAGCTTTCTTGGTCATGCCGGTTTCTACCGTCGTTTCATTAAGGACTTCTCAAAGGTGGTCAATCCTCTTTGAAAATTGCTAGAGAAAGATGCCATGTTCAACTTTGATGACAATTGTATGAAGGCATTTGAGATATTGAAGCAAAAGCTCACTTCCACGCCAATTATCACCATACCCGATTAGAGCTCTCCTTTTGAGCTAATGTGTGACTCTAGTGATGTTGTTGTGGGAGCGGTTTTAGGCCAAAGGGTGAACAAGATCTTTCACCCCATCTATTGTGCTAGCAAAACAATGAACTCGACCCAAATGAACTACACTGTCACCAAGAAGGTGTTATTGGCAATAGTCTTTGCGATGGAGAAATTTCGTCCTTATCTTATGGGTTCCAAGGTCATAGTTCACACCGACCATGCGGCACTCCGGTATCTCATGACAAAAAAAGGACTCCAAAGCGAGACTCATGTGGTGGGTGTTGTTACTTCAAGAGTTCTATTGGAGATAATTGATAGAAAGGGAAGTGAAAACCAAGTGGCCGACCATCTCTCTTGATTGAAGGAACAAGGTCGACCTTGTGATGGGCTTGAAATTGATGACAGTTTCCCCGATGAACAACTTCTTTCTGTGTCATTGCAAGAAATACCATGGTTCGCAGACATTTCCAACTATCTTGTCTCTGGTGTTGTTCCTCTTGAGCTCTCTTCCAACCAAAGGAAGAAACTTAGGAGGGATAGCATGGATTTCTATTGGGATGAACCATACTTATTCAAGATTTGCACTAACGGTGTCATCCGGCGATGTGTACCAGAAGAAGAACAAAGGTCGATTCTTGAGTCATGCCACTCCTCACCTTATGGTGGTCATCATGGAGGGGCAAGGACTGCTTCAAAGGTGTTGAGTGTTGGTTTCTTTTGGCCTACATTGTACAAAGATGCCAGTGACCTAGTCAAGAGATGTGACGAATGTCAGAGAGCAAGGCGAATTTCGAAGAAAGATGAGATGCCTCTCAATACCATTCTTGAAGTGGATATTTTTTATGTATGAGGTATCGATTTCATGGGACCTTTTGTTAGCTCTTGTGGGAACACATACATTCTCGTGGCGGTTGATTATGTTTCTAAATGGGTTGAAGTCGTGGCTCTACTCAACAATGAGGCCCGAAGTTTTATTGCATTTCTCAAGAAGAGCATTTTTACAAGGTTTAGCATGCCTTGTGCAATCATTAGTGATGGGGGGTCGCATTTCTGTAATAGAGCTTTTGACACTTTGCTTGCAAAGTATGGTGTCAATCACAAAGTTTACACTCCTTATCATCCCCAAGCGAGTGTCCAAGTTGAAGTCTCAAACAGGGAAATCAAGAATATATTGTCAAAGACGGTCAATGCAAATAGGACTGATTGGTCAAAGAAGTTGGATGACGCTCTATGGGCTTATAGGACTGCTTACAATCCCCCGATCGGTATGCCTACATATTGGTTGGTGTTTGGAAAAGCTTGCCATCTACCGGTTGAGTTAGAGCAAAAGGCCATGTGGGCCTTGAGAAAGTTGAATCTTGAATGGGACGTGGCATCCAATCTTCGTGTGGAGCAGCTTAATGAACTTGATGAATTCTCCATGCCTTCTCCAGTTCGTCCTTGTACAAGGACAAAATGAAGTACCTTCATGATAAATATGCTCGTGGAAAGGAGTTCAAAGTAGGTGATTTGGTTCTCTTGTTCAACTCTCGGTTACGTCTATTTCCGGGAAAGTTTAAGTCAAAATGTAGTGGACCTTTTAAAGTTGTGTTTGTGACTCCGTTTGGTGCACTTGATCTAAAGAACAAAAATGGGGAGATTTTCAGAGTTAATGGGCACATGGTCAAGCACTACCTGGGCAATATTGATGACAACCATGTGGTGGAACTTCTCCATCTTAAGTGAATTGAGGGTAACTTGCGTTGTGCCGCGACGTTAAATCAGGCGCTTCTTGGGAGGGTAACTTGCGTCGTGCCGCGACGTTAAATCAGGAAAGATTGTAGTGTAGGATCTGTTTTTGGACTAACTAGTTGTGGGATGTTGTAGGATTATTTTGATGCAGTGCACAGGGCTAAGTTGGAAAAATAGCTCTCTCAAGTTTGCAATGCGGACCGCGGTCATTTTCTGCGGTCTGCAAAGCTGTCTCACCAAAAATTCACTCTCTAAAGTTGCCACCGCAGCCGCACTGCCATTCTGTGCGGTCCGCGGTGGAACACTGCAACTGCGGTTGTTTTTGTGTGGTCCGCGTTAAGCAAGTGCCCAGTCCCAGAAAAGTTGAGCACCGCGGACCGCGGTCATTTTGTGCGGTACACGGTGGGGGTAAGTAACGTGGGTCCCAAGCCAAAATTCTATAAATAGGGCCTAAGGGCCTCATTTTACACTTTTCGCTCTTTGCTATCTCAACAGTAAAAATTTCACTGTGCATCACCCTCGCTAATTTCAAGTGATTCATCTCTTCTTCATCCTACATCTAGTAAGTTTAATTTTGTCCCCGTAACTTCTTAGTTTTGTATATTCTTGTTTAATTAGTAGTTTTTCTTTTTTTCTTTTTTCTTTCTCCCTTTTTTTTCTTTTTTAATCCATTTATCATGTGTAGGGGTTGTTTCACAATGCTTAATTTAGACCCATTTTAATTAATTACATTGATTAAACACCTAGGGTATCAATAACATGTGCATTTAAACTTGAATTATTAAAATTAAAATTGAAACCCTAGGATAGGACTCAGTGCGGTCAGCGGTGCTTTTGTGCGGACCGCGGTGCTTTAGTATCACACAAGTCCCAGATGGGGACCGCGATGCATTTTTGTGTGGTCCGCGGTGCCTTAATGCGGACCGCGGTTCTTTTTGCGCGGTCCGCGATGATCATCTTTAGAGAGTGGGTATTCTGAAACCCACCTCCGTGCGGACCGTGGTTCTTTTTGTGTGGTCCGCGATGATCATCTTCGGAGAGTGGGTATTCTGAACCCTACCTCAGCGCGGACCACGGTTCTTTTTGTGCGGTCCGCGGTGACCTTTTTCAGAGTGTGGGTAGTCTGAAGCCCACCTTAATGTGAACCGCTGTTGTTTGTGTGCGGTCCGAGACACCTTAATGTGGACCGCGGTTGTTTTTGTGCGGTCCGCAATGCCTTAACCCGGACCGCAGTGCATTTTGTGCGGTCCGCGGTCTGCAACTTCTGCAACTCCAACTCCAAATACCTGCTACATTTGTGTTCACTAATCTATCCACTGCTTGGCCACTAACAAACTTTACATGATTTCAACTTGCAGATTATGTTTCAATCAAGAGGTAGTGGTTGAAAACCAAGCGGAAAAGGAGAATCCTCCCGTGGGAGAGGCAAAGGGATGATCAAATTAGACTCCCAAGTTCGGCAAGCCATACAAACCACCAGAAAAACAATCAGAGCCTTGGATAGAGCTGCTTCCCAATCGGGAAGTGAGTATGCACCCTCCGGAGAGGCATTTGATTCAGAGTCAGTACCAGAGTTTGTCCCGGACTTTCCGGAGAGGTTCAGATTGACAAATGAACCTTTTGACTCCCCTCCTGCCCAAGCATCAGCACATTCTGAGTCGTCTGAGGGCTCAGCTGCAGGGGGTGATCATGAATACTCCACCTCACCCACAACTTCACTATCGGGTGAGCACTCCAAAAAAGAAGAAGCAGGGGATGAACCCCAAACAGGGGGAATTGAGAGAAAAAGAGATCCTGAAGCATGGAAAGATCGGTTTGTGAGTGACCGGCCTTTCATAAATTCCGAGAATGGTGGCCTGAGAAGAAATTAATCCTAGAGCGAAAGTTCATCAAAAGAGATCTTCTGCCAGACAACCCCAATGTGCTAAAACAATTCACAGAAAGAAAAGGCTGGGACTATTTCAATTGCCGGGTGGTGGAGGAAAATGAGCACCTAGTCAAGGAGTTTTACACTAATGTTGCCTATGTTAAACAGGACTCCAAAGCGACTAAGGTGCGGAATCTGACAGTGCTTTTTGATGGGAATGCAATAAATGGGTACCTTGACTTCGATGATGAGGATGAGTCGGAGTACTTTGAGAAGTTGAACTTGGGGGATGATGCCCGTCCATGGCTAGCTGAACATTTGGCAATCCCGGGTACCACCCCAGACTGGTTGCAAGCAGGGAAGGTGATTCTGAGGAGAACATTAAACTTTGAAGCTAAAGTTTGGGAGACATTCATGTGTAGCAGGATAGACCCCACCTTTCACAAAAACTCTCTTCCTCTCAGTCATGTTGTGCTGGTGACCTCAATCATGGTAGGGTACCCGATTAACGTCGCGAATATGATGTCACGGGTTATCAGTCGGTCGGTGAATGAAGGCGACATATCCTACCCTTTCCCCAACTTATTGACTATGTACTTTGAGGACCAAAAGGTTGAGGGGAGGAAGTTTGATGTAAAGGTGAAGCCAAAGGCTCCGTTCTTCTGGTATAGCCTTCAGGGTGATGACAACCCCAAGAGCAAGAATTTCAAAGGAAAATCCATTGTTTCCACTGGCCAGTCTGAAGAGCCAGTGGTTGTAGTGGAATCTACTCAGCCTGCCTCAGCCACCCCATACATTGCTACAGGCCCCTCCACTTCAGCAGCCCCAGGCATTCCTTTATCACAGGCATACCCTCTTACTGCCCACCGACTGAGCCAGACCCTATCCAGTATCAACAACTGGATGCAGGCAACTACTTCTAAATTGTTTGTCCTTTCTACGACGGAGGCAGCCCAAGCTGCACCTCCTCCGCCACAGGTCCCACAGTCCGTGGAGGACACCCTCAAGGAGCTTTTGGGAAACCAGAAAGAAGATCCTTGAGAACCAAAAATTGATTCTGGACGTTGTTGGCAATCATGGAAAGGCACTGAAAGATCTTGCCAAGGAGACTAAGAAGCTGAGGAAGACACGTGCCTCCAAGGAGTCAGTGAAGAAGTTACGGGAGGATGTAGATAAGATGAAGGCAGACCATTTGCCTTTGGACCTTCTATTGCATGAACCAGCTGCCCAAACTGAGTCAGAGCCGGAGATAGAGAGGCCACCAAAGAGGAAGAGAGTGATTCCCAGTACTAAGGGTATTGTTATTGAGTTGGCGGACCCGCAGGGAGGTACCTCGAGTCAGCCATAGCTGCCAGTACAGTCCCAGGTTACAGAGGAGATCCAGGTTCCGATGGAGACACAGGGTTCTGAGGACCAGTCACAGGCTCCCATGCAGTCCACAGACCTCGGGACCCATACTCAGGATCCTATGCGGACGGGGAGGGCCTATAGGGAGTTTCTCTTTACTCTTTCTCCTTCTATTTGTGCTATTTTTGGTTAGTTAGCATTGAGGACAATGCTAGCTCTCATTTGATGGGGTAGCCCTATTTTGGATTTGGATGACTGTACATATTTGATACTATTTTTATTATGCTTTCTTCTTTTTTGCTTTTGGTATGTACATAACTTTACAATTCTAGTACTTTCGTATTTCGTACATTTGGTCTGTATATAAAGTTACTTTCTGATGTATATATTCATTCCCCCTTATGTATATTCGAGTAATTCCCCTCTTATATATATTCATTCTACTTTACGCATTTTACTTCCCGCATTTTTCCTTTTCATAGCTTCTCATTTTATTTTCGTAGCTTCTTGTTTTGAATTTTCGCGTGCAATAAGCCTTTGGTTTTCTCAATGCCACGGTTCTTTCCAAAGGTGGAATTTGTGTGAACTGGGTGGCTCTTCCAGGGGATGGATGGTGTGACAACCTTCTTAAGGCTTTGAGTCTGTTTTTCTTTTTGCCTTTTGTGTAAATAGTAGTTAGTGAGTAATGGCGCCTCAAGCAAAGCTTCACTTGGGCCTAACACATTTGCCTTTGATCCTATGGTAAAAAACAAATGTGTTTAGGATGGTGAAAGTTGTGATCTTGAGACTTTTGTATTGACCGATAATCATCAAGTGATTTTTCAAGACCATTGTGTTGCTAAAATCATAGCTAAGGTCATTGTGGGCCCCCAACTCTGTTTCTTTAGCAATCCCATAGCTTGAGTGGTGAGAATTTGAATTGCAAGTCCAAGTCCCGTTCCATTACCCTAGAACTTGCCCTGAATGTTTGTCTAGGCAAAATCCTAAGTGTAGTTTGACTTGAGATGTGATTATAGGCTCTCCTTGATACGAATGATGACTTGAACATTTCCATAGCCTACCAATGACAATTTCCCTAGTCAACCCTTTTGATCCTTAGACCTTTTTCTTTCAAAAACCATGATACAAGCCTATACCCGTTCTGAGCCTCTCTTGGCACCCCTTCTTTCCTTAGCACAAGGCAAAAACGTAAGTTTGGGGAGAAACGAGGAATGCAAAAAAGTGAAAAAGAAGGTACAAAAAATAAGAAAAGGAAAGGCAATGAAAAAGAAAGAAAAGAAATTCAAAAAGTAAAAAAGAATGAACAATTTAGAATAAGTAAAAGGGAATCAATGAAAGAAAAGAGGTTAAAGGTATGGAATGCTTAGAAAGGAGAAAAATGATTGAAATGAACAAGAAGGATTGACAGTATGTTTCTCCCCTCAGAAAGAGCTTAATGACTCAAGAAGTCAAGAGAATGTGCACAAAAGGTGAAACAAATGAAGTGCTTAAGGGAAGATGGTACCTACCTAGACCAAATATTTCCTACCTTGAACCAAAAGCCTTCATCATGTATCCACAAAAGTCCTATATGATCTTGAGTTGAATGAAGCTTACATTAGTGGTGACTCACATAAGGGGCAAGCCATGGTACTTTGAGCCGGACATGAGTCTTTTCCTTGAGAGAGATGAGTGAATTCCCATTATCCTCGTTCTGAGTGTTACAATCTTAAAGTGAGGCCTGCTTAGGGAGAGTTGATGAGTATGAGTTTGGATTCCACAATTTTTTTACCAAAGTAGTAGTAAGAGTTTCGTTGATGAGTCGAGTCAACTCTTTATGCTATTGTGTCGCACTGAAATCCATGGTGTTAAAAGGTCAAATGTTGTTAATGATTCATTTGCATTGAGAGCAATTGTTAGTCCCAATTGATGCTAGAAGAGGTTACCTTAGGACAGCTGAATTTCTTGGACTTACTCAAAAAGGGGTGGGGCTTATTTTTGTTTGCTTGAGAACAAGCAAAAGCTTAAGTTTGGGGGAGTTGATAATTAAGGATTTTACCTTAATTTACACTCTTTCTTGCTTAAGTTTTGGATGAAATTTTATGCAAAATAATCCCAAAGGCTTACTTGTTGTGCTTGTTGCAGGGTTTAGTCAAAAAGGGTGACAAATAGTCAAAAACCTGCTCAAAAAGGAGTGAAACATGCACAAGTACCCAGAGCAACCACAAGCAAAGTCCAACTGACCAGTGTGAACCGCAGTCCATTTTGTGTGGTCCGCACTGAAGAGATTCAGAGAGTACTTTTTGAAGGCAAAACCACCGTGGACCGCATTCCACTTTGTGCGGTCCGCACTGAAGAGATTCAAAGAGTACTTTTTGAAGGCAAATCCACCGCGGACTGTAGTCCATTTTGCGCAGTCCGCACTGAAGAGATTCAGAGAGAATTAATTTTGAAGACCACAAGACCAACGCGGACCGCATTCCATTTTGCGTGGTCCACACTGAAGCCACCGCGGCCGCGGTGGCCAAGTTCAGAGACTCAGTTTTTCAAGCCAAAGACCTCAGCGCGGCCACAGTCCATTTTGTGCGGTCCGTAGTGACCCCGCATGGGGATTTTTGTCCAGAAAATTCGGTTTAGTATAAATAGTTTCTTTTCTCATTTTTAGGTCAGCTTTCATACTCTGATATATTCAGGAGCTCGTGAACGATATTGTTGCCCTATTTTGAGTAATTTTAGAAGTGTTTAACATTGAATCTTCCAATTTTAGTTTGTAATTCAATTATATGGGTTATTCTTCATCTATTACTCTGATTTCTTCTTTTATCATGAGTAGCTAAACCCATTAGCTAGTGTTGTGGTTCAACCCTAGTGTGGGTGTTTGATGGGTCCTTTAAATTAAGGCTTAGATGTTTATGGGTAATTGGTATTTGGGCTGATTTAAGCTTTTAAAGTTAAATTAGTGGTTACAAACACTAATTGGTGTTTATTTGACTTGGGTTCTTCTTGAGAAAGAGAACTTGAGTCTAGAAAATCAGTCCAACAAGGAATTGGGATGTATTCAAGAGATTGATAGTCTTAACGGGTTAAACCTAGAGATAGTAAAACCCTACTTGAGCCTATATTGCTTATATGATTTTGACACCCAATTGGTATCGAGAGAGGCAATTAGGGCAAAGCTACTCAATCTACCGAGAGGTATAGAGTGGGTAATTCCGTGCATTGGCTATATCACAATCCCCTTTATGACATCTTTGCCTTAGGTATTGGAATCCCGTTGAGTACTCACTAGAAGAAAGTCATAGCCCTAGTCCTCTTTATCTATTAAGAAAATACTCAAAAAGACATTAGTTAGTTAATTAGCTATTTGCGATTAGTCTAAACCGTAGTTCTAATAAAACCAAAAGTATGAAAAGTACAATTAAAAGCAAGAAACACTACTAGATCACTTAGGAACTCAACTCCCACAATCGTAACTCCCTGTGGATTCGATCCCGACCCGTTCGGATAAAATCTGCATTGACCCTCATCTTGCTACTATTTAGTAATGTAGGTGGGCGCCGACCAGTCATGTCAATTATACCTTGGGATTCCGCTACTTTGTCATTTTCATTGATGATTATTCCAGGTGCACTTGGATACTTTTGATGAAAAATCGGTCTGAGTTGTTTTCTATTTTCCAGACCTTCCATGCTGAAATTCAAAATCAATTTGGGGTTTCTATCCGCACATTTCGTAGTGATATCGCCCTAGAGTATTTTTCTTCCCCATTTCAGCTTTTTATGAACTCCCATGGGATTATTCATCAAACATCTTGTCCGTACACATCTCCACAAAATGGGGTAGCTAAAAGAAAGAATAGACATCTTATTGAAATTGCTCGTACCCTACTCATACAATCTCTTGTTCCGTTGCATTTTTGGGGGGATGTAGTTCTTACATCTTGCTATCTTATCGTATGTCATCTTCAGCTATCCAGAATCAAGTTCCATTCTCTATCCTATTTCCCCACTTACATTTGTTCTCTCTTCCACCTCGTGTCTTTGGAAGCACGTCGTGCTCTTAAGTGTGTACTCCTGGGTTACTCGAGAATGTAAAATGGGTATCGATGCTATTCTCCTTACCTCCAGTGGTACCTTATGTTTGCTGATCTTACCTTCTTTGAAACCCAATCATACTTCACAAGTCCAGGTAATCACTTAGATATTTCAGAGGTGCTACCAGTTTCATCTTTTGGAGATTCCGTCACTATCTCCCATTTATCTTCCTCTACAATTCCAGCTCCACCACCTACTGCTCCAGTTGCAGCTCCACCACCTATACCTCTAGTTCCACCACTTACTGCTCAGTTGCAGCTCCACCACCTATAACTCCAATTCCACCACTTATAGCTCCAGTTCCGCCACCTAGTCCAATTTAACCTTCTATAGCTCCATCACTTTTGACTTCTTATCATCGTCCACGTCCAGCATCAGGCCCAGGTGATTCACGTCCTACGTCAGATTCTGCACCTACCGCAGACTGGTCTCCTCTTAGTCAACCAATTGCACTCCGCAAAGGTGTAAGATCCACTCTTAATCCTAATCCCCATTATGTTGGTTTAACTTATCATCATTTGTCATCATCTTATTATGCTTTTATATCATCTTTGTCCGTTGTTTCTATCCCTAAGTCTACAGGTGAGGCACAATTTCATCCAGGATGGCGACAAGCTATGATTGAGTAGATGTCTGATTTACATGTGAGTGGAACCTGGGAGTTTGTTCCTCTTCCATCAGGTAAGTCTATTGGCGGTTGTCGTTAGGTCTATGCGGTAAAAATTGGCCCGCATGTCCGGGTTGATCGGCTTAAGGATCGTCTTGTTGCAAAAGGATACATTCAGATTTTTGGGCTAGATTATAGTGACATTTTCTCTCCCGTGGCTAAAGTAGCATCTCTTCATTTCTTTTTATTCATGGATGTTGTACGTCATTGGCCTCTTTATTAGTTAGATATTAAGAATGCTTTTATCTATGGTGATCTTGAGGAAGAATTTTATATGGATCAACCACCTAATTTTGTTGCTCAGGGGGAGTCTAGTGGTCTTGTATGCCGATTGTGCAAGTCACTATATGGTTTGAAATAGTCCCCTCGGGTTTGGTTTGGGAAGTTTAACACAGTTATTCATGAGTTTGGCATGACTCGTAGTGAAGCTGATCATTCTATGTTTTATTGGCATTCTGCTTCTAATCTGTGTATTTATTTGGTGGTCTATGTTGATGATATTATAATTACTGGCAATGATCAGGGTGGTATTACTATTCTAAAGCAGCATCTCTTTCAGCACTTCCAAGCTAAGGATCTGGGCAGATTGAAGTATTTTCTAGGTATTGAGGTCGCTCAGTCTAGATCAGGTATTGTTATTTCACAGCGGAAGTATGCCTTAGACATTCTTGAGGAGACTGGAATGATGGGTTGTAGACCTGTTGACACTCATATGGATCAAAATGCTAAGCTTCTGTCGGGACAGGGGATCCTCTTAGAGATCCTACATGATATAGGAGGTTGGTTGGCAAATTGAATTACCTCAAAGTGACTAGACCTGACATTTCTTTTTCGGTGAGTGTTGTAAGTCAGTTGATGGATTCTCCCTGTGATAGTCACTGGGATGCAGTTGTTCACATTCTTCGGTATATAAAGTTAGCTCTAGGAAAAGGGTTACTATTCGAGGATCGAGGCCACGAGCAGATTGTTGGGTACACAGATGCTGATTGGGTAGGGTCACCTTCTTATAGACGTTTGACGTCTGGATATTATGTTCTAGTAGGAGGTAGTTTGGTCTCTTGGAAGAGCAAGAAACAGAATGTAGTTGCTCGATCTAGCGTTGAAGCCAAATATCGGGCCATGGCTATGGCAAAGTGTGATCTAGTTTGGGTCAAGCAGTTTGCTCATGGAGTTGAAGTTCAGGTAAACTAGCAAGATGGAACTAGTGTGTGATAATCAAGTTGCTCTTCATATTGCGTCAAATTTGGTGTTCTATGAGAGGACAAAACACATTGAGATCGACTGTCACTTTGTTAGAGAAAAGATACTCTCAGGAGATATTGTTACAACGTTTGTAAAGTCGAATGATCAGCTAGCAGATATTTTCACCAAGTCTCTTACTAGTTCTCCTATTAGTTACATCTGTAAAAAGCTCGGTACATATGATTTATATGCACTAGCTTGAGGGGGAGTGTTAAGTAGTTAGTCATGTATATTGTCCCACATCGGGAAGTAAATACATATTATTATTTAATCACTGTATATAGATTGGGTTGTGCAATACTTTAATCAATAATAATATTTTTCTCACGTGCATTCTCACAATAAGGAATTATCTTTTTACGAAGAAAGGAAGAAAATAACTAAAGACTAACGAAAAAGGTTTCACGACTCGGGAAAAGCTGTAGTTGTGGATGGTATGATGGCCCCGGTAGCAATAATGACGAACCGTTCTATCCATCCACGGTCGTTGTCGTCATCTACGTTGGTGAGGAGGGCGTGATGGCCACACTTGTTGATGTTTAACACTCCCCCAAGAAAATATTGGGGGAGTAAAGGTTCATCATATATGCAACGGTTAAAGTTTCTCTGGTCTCAATGCACAATTGACGAAGGTAGGCCATCGTCCGTCATATATATGGGCATACTATGCTAAGCATGCCCTATATCAGTGGCAAAATTCCAAAATTATAGGGTCGAGCCCTTCGCTCGACCCCAAAGAAAAGGGACCCAAAGTAAAAGGAAACGTATAGACATACGTAAACCCTTCCCTATAGTAGGTAAGTCGATCCACCATAGTTGAGGAGAGGATTTCAAGATTTGGGTAGTTGCAGTCCTCCTTCATAGTAGGGATACTAGAAGGACGTATGGAGGAGGGGTGCATGTGAACTGGCCAATAAACGATGGCTTTGAGAAGTTGAAGGTTTTTTTTTTCTTGAAGATCGTTTGCAATGTTGAGATGGAGCGGTATGATGGTGTTAACAGTTGGAGGATCGGATTTAATATCAACCTCTTTGGCTTTGTTTTTATTCGGTCCTCCACCAAAGAGAAGACCATCGTTTCCGAAGGAAATAGTGTAAGAAGATATGGTGATATAAAACTAGTAACAAATTCTTGTCGAGGAAGTTCTATGTTGTAAAACAGTTTCTAAGAAAATGTAAGGAAGGAGAAGGATTTATGAAAATAATGAAAGTGAAGAAGTAAGAATGATGAGTAGTAAAGAAATTATAGACGGCAAATATCATGGTCATGATTACGTCGAAACCCGACGAAAATACTTGTTGAATCATGGGACAACACGTGTTCGGAGTATTAAATATGAAGAGACATGTGTCTCTTTAAATGTCAGAGACTGTTCAGGAACTTTTCCGCCAAGAAAGAAATATTCATCTACTTCCCGGTAACACTGAGTCGTGTCACCGGAAAGTAGGGGGACTATTTGTATGGGGTGAAATTGGTTGATTAGAAGTGGCTAAATAGCAGGGTGACACGTGGAACCGAGAACAAGATGATGTTGAGTCAGTAAATAATTGGTATCGGTCACGAAGTAAATAACCGATACAGGATGAATCCCGAAGGAAGCCTAACCGATGGCAAAGATTCGAAGGCTTGACATCCGATAGCATTAAATGAGCAGCCATTACAGAAATTTTTTGCATTCAACACCGACTGTTATGCATCCATCGATGACACTTTTATTCTTATTCAAGAAGAGCTTGATTTTAGAATCTTGCCTTCCTAGGAATAGCTATAAATACCAGATTGGCAACTCTTGTAGGGACGATATATTCTGCACACAAAAGTTATAACATATTGTTTCAAGTTCAATCTAAAGCATTTATCATTGTTCTACCATTGATACTGTTTTTGCTCTAGGAAAGACCAAGTTTCGGAATCAGGCTTGCTACTTTCCTTTTAATTTTAATCGCTAATCTTATTTTTGTTCTATTTCTTTATCATTTTTGAATTAAATTGATTCGTTTGTTATAAATCACGTTACAAATTAAATTGTACCATTTTACGGGTAAATAATTTAGCGTCTAACGTGGGGCATAGACATCTGCATAATTTCTTTGATCCATTTTACGAACAAGTTTCGGTTCTTTCCTTAGTGAAAATCAGATATGGCAGCTAGTGATGTCAACAACACACACAGCGTTTAAGCGCGAGTTGAACAAGAAGAATTGTCCTCGCGTGATGACTCAATTAGTGAGACCCGCAACGAAGGGGACAAGACAATCCTGGTTCGCGAAAGTCAGTATCCTTGGCATGTGCGGGACCCAACTCCTGACGATCCGGAGGAAGCGCATGTCGTAGAAAAGGTCAAAGGGAACAACAGAGAACAATCATGGATCACCTCTCAAGGCAGGATCGGGTGATGATAGAGTTAAAACAAGCATTGCCAAGCGCTTCCAATAACGCAAACGGGAGGGGCCCGATTCCTCCCAATGTTCCCTTAAATCAAGCGGTTCAGAGGACCGACAACAACATCCCAAGGGGCAAAGTCGGTTTTGACGAAGCCGGAGGGGCCGGAAGCGGATCTGGAAATGACAACGGGAGTGAACCTTTCAAAATCGAACTCACAAGATTCATGAGAGAAATGAATGAGCGAATGGATCAGAATGCGAACGAATCAGGCTTGCTACTTACCTTTTAATTTTAGTCGCTAATGTTATTTTTGTTCTATTTCTTTATCATTTTTAAATCAAATCGATTCGCTTGTGTATAAACCACGTTACAAATTCAATTTGTACTATTTTACGGATAAACATTAGATGAACATGGTATCTGGGTGTTGCATCCGCCACTGCTCATATATATACCCAAGGAGGTAATTGTGGAATGTATGAGCATATTGTATGGTAGGGAAATAGTGGCGTTGGGCCTTCAATCAATGGCGGATGTAGTGTGAGTTCGCAATTTCAACTAACATTATTATTTTCGCTTTGATCTTTATATATAAACAAGTGTGATATATTGAACTAATTAACTACATCTTTATGGCGGAATTCACACTTTCAAGTCAAAATCTACAATGTTTAAATCTTGAATTTGTCACTGCCTCCATTAATCGTGAAAAAGTTCTGCATTAAAGTCCCACGGAGAGTAAGGTTCAACTTTCCATTGATTAACATCTACTTGTTTGGCTCACTAACGACTATTACAAATTTTATGGATTATCGAGTACCAATTATGCATTATGTAATTTACCACGTGCTTTGATATTTGTACGTCTTACGTGGATGCCGTAGAAGGCATACTAGCTTTGAAAATCATCACATCAAATTTTATCATTTCATATCATTTATATCATATCATTTATAGTTACACTCAGTGGCGAAGTCAGAAATTTCTTCAAGGATGTTCAAACTTGAAATAAGTGGAAAAAAGGTTTCACGACAAAGAGTGTTCAATATATATTAAATATCTCTAAAATTTAATATTTTACCTATATACACAGTACAATTTTCCGACGAAGGGTGGTCAGTTGACCACCCTATATGAGACATATGCCTTCGCACTTACACTTACATATATTAATTACTTCCATGATATGGAGTAAAAGAACCTAAAAATCTCCACCTAGCATTAGGCACGAAAAATGTTTACCAGTTAATAGTTCTTCAAAGATGTTGGAACTTGTTAATGAAGAAAATATAGTTTGATAATTAAAAGATAAAAGAGCATAACTCTTTTTCTTCGTTGACCCTCGAGCAATAATACAAAAGAAAAAGGAAAAAAAAAGAATAGAAAAATAAGTTCAAAACTGTTGAAGATATCCTCAAAGTCAAATTAAAGAGCTAGTTTGTCTAATGTGTTTGAATGGCGAAAACTTTGTAAAATAGAAGCAATAACAAGAGACTCATCATCATCATTATCGTTATCATCTTCTTCATTTTCAACCACTTCCAACTCCGGTGTTGACAGTGGTGGCGGCGGCGGCGGTGGAGGTGGTGATGGTTGAGAATAAGGTGAAGGAGAAGACATGAATGGGTACACAAAATTAGTACGTGCATTTTCAATACCACAAAAAGCAATAGAAGAAATATCATAAGCCAAAGCAGCTTCTTCAGCAGTATCAAAAGTGCCAAGCCAATGCCTTTGTTTTGTGTTTGGATTTCTAATCTCAGCTGCATATCTACCCCATGGCCTTCTTCTTACACCATGATATTTTGTTGAATGTCTTGAGCTTCTTCTGCTTAAATTTCTAACATGCAATTGAGGAATAACATTTTCCATTTTCGTTTTTTTTTAAATAAAAAAATAGGGTTGAGGTTTCTAAGAATTTTTTTGACTATGTAGGGATGGTAATGAGATGGGATTTATATACTTATGAAATGACAGAAGCTTAATGGTGTTTATTAATATAAAAAAATAAGACTCCACTGATTAGCACTAAGATAAACTAATTTATAAAAAAATGAGTTAAGATGAGTGTACTGTTCTTATTTGTGGTTTGGTCAAGTGGAGCAAGTGGAGAAGTGTTAAGTACAAGTTGCATTATTCCTTTGACAATTGTTTGAGTCGACCTTTATCCTTAATTTCCTCTATTTGACATGATTAGAGCAAGCATAATCCGGAATTTCTGAATTTCATATATTTTTTTATTTTTGCTCAAATTTGATCTCCCTCTGCCTAGTGCATCCCCTGTCCCCCTATGATTTGTTTCCTCTCTTACATGTTCAGAGGCAAGAGTTTTAAGTACTTGTTTATGACAACAGTTACATCTTAATCCTAAACTAGTTAAAAGCGACTATATTAATATTCATTACGCTCCATCTGAACAATCTCATGGCAATACGAAATATTTTATTTCTAATACAAACCAGTAGCTCTAGTCTATCACCTTTGAAACTCGTAACATAAACTCGCATAAAGTGGTAATCTAGCACAGACGTCAAGTGATCATATGAATGAAGTGATTTGGAATGAATAGAATACTTATTTCCTTCATCCCTACTTTACCTCTATTTTATCTTCTTTTTTGTTTGGAGTTAACCAAGTAAAACTTTTGGTAGAAATAATCCTTTGAATCAGTCCAAAGCTGAGAAGAAAATTGCTCATGACAGCTACAGCTACTTGGTATTCTAACCAAGTAAAACTTTTGGTACAGTTCTCAAGGATAAAAGAGTGAAGAATCACACCATCTATTTTTATCCGTGTCCAAATTTGCAGTTCTTAAACCAGCGTGGCAGTAGCTAACTAGTTGATCGCCTAATTGGCATTTCCTTGAATGAATATCTTACAGAAATTAGCATTAAAAAGTTTACAAGTCCTTATGCTACAACAAAAGGGGAAGGCAGCGATACAAGAAGGAATTTCATCATTGTGAAACATTTTAAGAATCTACACACTCACACCCACGAGATAGAGAGAGATAGAGACTACAGGAACTCAACTGACCTATTATCAAACAATCATCACACGTACAACCGGAGTGACAATGTTGAAATTACAACAGTTGCAAAATTGATACTGGACAATAGAATGAATACATATTTGGCAAAGGAAACTACCATCCGTATAAATGGGCTAACTAATCAGAACATATAAATACGTAGAAACTATAGTCCAATCTGTACATTTATGATAAAGGCATGTACAGAAAATTTTCTTCGGATTGCAACAAACGACTTGTTGCAGCAGTTGGATTATGTCAGCTTTCGCCATATGGAATGTTTAGCAGCTGATAAGCACTTCACCCTGGGGAAAACAAAACCTGTCTTTGGGGGATTTCCATCCACCAGAGAATGTTCATAGATTTCTTTGCATTCTTGAACAACCTATTTCACAAAGAAATCCCCATCAAGAAAGCAATAAAGAGAAACCAAAGTTATCATCTCAAAGATAATGAACAGCCTTAGAGGGCTAACTAATATAAGGAGCCGCTACAAATGCATGAGATCCAATAGCTTAATGCTTTTCATATTTTTACAGGTAAATGAGTCTTGACACAAGTTCATTTAATTTAGAAACAGGTGCAGCGGAAAAGCAAAACAAAACCGAAGCACAACACCAGAGTTCTTGCAATAGATGTTTAGAAGGGATCGACAAATAATTTGGAGAAGTCTCTAACATGGCTTGGTCATAAAGAAGCCTGACATCGACAAGCTTCTGCTTTTACATGGAATGAATATATTTATATTGAGTAAATATATTATCAAAATTAATGGCGAAATAATGACTTCTGATTTTTAATGGCGAAAAAAGAAACATTAAATCTTGTAGCCTTAAAGCATGGCAAATAATGGCAACTTACAAAAACAACATGTTAACCACTTCACTAATGCATAGGCAGGATGTAATGTAGAAAGTGCGAACAAAAGAACTACTAATGAGTAGCAATATCCTTTTCTCAAATAGTTCAAATTTTGAACCAAAATTTTGAGCATGTGTGCCACTAAAGATAACATACCTCTTTTGCATCTTTTCGCGGTATGCCTTCTCGCAGACTCACAATCTTTTCAACCACTTCTGGCTGCAGTTGAGAGTAACAATGCTCAATAATAGGGATTGACAAGAGACACAATAGAACACCAAGATAATGATTTTAACCACCAGCTTCCACACGGTAGATTCAATTTTTAACTGACATTTAGATTCATAATGATTCATAACTCGGATTTGAGATTTCTTTGCATGGACAAGAGCAGACAAGAAAACTTACTGGACAGTCCGGTTGCTGTTCTAAAATATTTGTGTAAACCAGTGTGAAGGAATCAGGGCTCTCAGATGAAGCAAGTTCTCTCAAGTCACTGAGTATCCTTACTCTGTTCTCTACTTTCTGCAGTGGAAGTGAAAATTTGAGATTATAAAGAGAGAGAGATCATGTACTCCTTCTCCATGACATAATAACATCTTAGCCATCAAAAGACAACTTGGAAGTTACCAAAGTTAAGACAACATAACACAAGTGTTTGTGCATATATATGCTTTGTGTAGATAATTTAAAGCACCAGTAAGGCAGATCTATAAATTTCAATTGGAAAAATAGAATCAGTTAAAAAAAAATTCTATAACTGAGAAATTCCGGAGCGCCAGCTAACAGATGGTTCGAAGCTCGGTGGATAATGACCCCACCCCTCTACCTATTCCACTTATATCCAGGCGCTTATGTGTGCGGTAGGATTCAAACTCGTGCCGTGCGCCTAATCTACAAATCACGCGCAACGCTCTCTTTCTCATGGATAGGTCATCACGCATTGCGCTCTTACCATTAGAGAGCAAAGCTCAGCGTCCGGTAGGATCAATTAAATTATGTTATGATTTCATTAACTAACTTGAAGATTGAATTCATATCCTAATGCTGTTTTAGAAGTCACTTTATTTTTCTGTTGACAAGAAAATCTTTTATCAGAAATACAATATAGCATCAATTTTTTTAGGGGGGAGTTGGAATTAATATACATCTATTGTTGAATTGCAAAGAAACTATCCACACAAAACCCTTTGAAGCTGTTATGACCATCGTATCTTTTTTTAACCGAACACCTTCCTCTATCATCTCTGGTCTAATTTTCCCATCCTCACATAGGAGTGCATCTTTTTTAATAGAAAAATTTCGACCCCGCCTGCCTATGAAGAACTTCAAGTCTATTGAGAAAGTATACGGTAGTAAACCCTGCAGCTTTTTAGGACTGGGCGCCCAGCCATGTAGGAAGACTCACCCCAGCCACTATAGCAAAGCCACCCCCAACTCTAGTGGAGAAGCACTCTCCACCCATTTCCATTTTTCCGTGAGCCAAAAAACCCGCCCGCACCCTTTTTTTGAGACCCTTAGGTGATAAGTGACTAGTCCTACGATTAAAAAGACACCTAACGCCATGGATTTACTGGACGCAGTGCAGTATTTTTCTTTAATTCTTCTTACTACGGAAAATTCCCGATATCCCCAATTCTCTTGTTAGTTGCCGACTTACTTTGCCTCTCCTTTAGCCATTATTTTCTGCATTTCATTCACATTTGTTTAGAGTTTGGTACGTCTATACCAGCCCAAATCCAGTTTCAAGGTATTGTCCGCTCTGAACCAATCTTTGGGACCTCACGAGTTTGTCCCCTTGGGCTTTAAGGCGCCTTAACACTTGAATGCTAACCTTATATGGCTCAAACTTTCCTCTCTCATTCCGACGTGGGATTTTCCTAAGACAAGTGTCGCAACGAACAGAGTTGAACCATGTTGTTACATTCACCTCCAATAGGAATTTGCCCCACCCTCGTACTAGACGAAGTACCGGCTCTGATACCATCTACCATGACCTAGAGGGGTGGGGCCAAAGAGGACAATACCTTGATATTTGGGCCTGGGCATATCTAGGCAAGCAACAAAATATTTCTAGTATTTAAATTCAGTAATATAATATTCACTCGATCCTTCAAGATCTATAGAAGATATATTAGAGAATATATATGGCCTTTGCATCTCTAAAATGTTGAAAATCAAATGTGATTTATTAACAATCACATGCTTATCACATGATATTATCATAAAAATTGAACTTTGGTCTCCAAATACCTCGATATGGTATGTAAATGAGGGACTATAATCTAGCAATAACATATATGAAATATAGGGCCGTATACTATATTCAATGTTTTACAATTCATCTTTTCAAAATACTACTTAAGATTCATAATGTTTCAAACCATTCAAAAAAGTCGTATGTGTAATGTCCTGATACAATTTTAAATCACAACAAAGCTCTTACACTCATTATCATGGATCACATAATCACTTTTGTCAATATTTTTAGCAAAGTATTTTCTCCTGTTTGCAAATCTTTTACAAATCTCTTGTTGGAATATTGGTGCAAACTTATCCAATGTTCTCCCTATCAGTATTAAATAAGGTTACAAGCTAAAACTTAAAACGTTAAGAGATTTGATGCAATCTATTTATTCTTTTTACATGTAGGGACAAAAAGCGGATTCAAATCCTTTCTTAAAAAATTTGTTGTACATAACCATCAAGTTAGATTAACAATAAGTCTAGCATTTTTCATTCTTATTTTCTATTTGATTGCTACCAAATTGAATACCGGATAAATAAATTGCCACCATTTTAGCCTTAAGAAAATTGAAAACAGTAGCCTTAGATTGACACTTTGCTATAGTAAATTAAAAAAGTAGACCTTGTAAAAGTAGTGTTCTTGCACCAAAATTGGAGTTTAAGTTAGATTAAGCCAAAATAATAATAGAAGAGAGTGGTATGGTAACTTGTGATTATAGAGTCATTTTGTTATTTGAAGGCATTAAACTCATAAGTTTGAACAGGAAATTCAGAAAAAGGATTTAGCAAACTTTCTAAAGACAGAAAGGCAATACTAACACAAATCTTAAATCAGAAGTAAATGGGATAAGAAATGAAGTAAAAGATGTGCACATAAGTTGAGCTGCTTATCTATTTACCACCCTCCCCAAAGAATAAGAGAAGTGCAACCGGTACATGAATTTCGAAATTCCCCTAATTAAAAATATACCTCAGGTAATAGTAAGAGTTCAAAAAGAAAGTTGTTGGGCTTACAGAAACACTAATGTACTCCCGAAAGAAATCCATGAGAACCTCTTCATCGAGCCTCATCCTCTCTATAGTTTCTTCTTTAATGTAGTTTTTCTACCATGTGAGAGACATAGAAATAGTCAACTAAATTGTGTTATATAACCCAAAAAAAAAAAAGTAGTGTCAATTAAATGAACTGCGAGGAACTTTTCAAATAAACCTGGGTAAGTAGATGATCCACATATACAACAACGGTCTCCTCCAGGCAAGCCTCGACAAAACGCCTAAATGATCTTTCTTCAATGTACCTTTTTCCCAAATTGTGAAACAAACAAAAGTTAAGACATAAGTGCCATTCATTCTAGGATATTCCTCAATTAGAAAGTGTTGCTGCAGCAGCGTATGAATATAGAATATAATGAAATCACACAAATAGGATAAAGAACATTCCAAGGGAGGAAGAAAAAAACAACAGATGATGTCATTCAGCTAAGCACAGAACAGAACTCACATTTTAACGTCGGTGAAGTAGTCTGAAAATGTTGCAACGAGAAACTCGGTAACCTGTCCTTCCAACCAATCTGAGACATGAAACAACGAATATCCAAGTGAAGACTAGAGTTTCAGAATCATGGCAACCAAACACATTTGCATAATTTCTGACTTGAACTAATTTATTCACAGAATGCTTCACACTTTTCTTGATTGGCAAGAAGAAGATAGAACGCTTCACATGTTATAAAGTACATAATGGTTAGACTCGTTTCTCTGTGGCTAGAAATATCTTGCTTCGAATGTCCATTGCGAGGTTGCAGAAGAGTACATATCTGTTGCAGATCTCGTTTCTAATGTCAACCATTGCTAGGTTGTCCAATGCTAGATTCAACCATTATAAAATTCCATAAGTTAGTTTCAATTGGTAACATCTATCTTTTCTTGCATTCCCTTAATCCCAAATCAATATCCCCGTTTGACTATTAAGATTAGAGGTGATTGTTCGTTGAATCAACAAAGTGCAATAGCCAAAAACCCTTACCTAAGATCATCGGTGGATACTCCTAGACTGTGAAAGAGAGGGTGAACTGGGAATCTAATAAGATGCATCGAATGCCCTAGCACTGTTGCTAGATTAGGAGCTGATATTGATTGAATGAGGGAATATAAAAGGACCATGATACTTACTGCCTTTAGTATATATTTTCATTAATGTGGTGCTTATGCTTTTCTGAGCCGAGGGTCTATTAGAAACAACCTCTCTATCTCACAAGGTAGGGGTAAGGTCTGCGTACACACTACCCTCCCCGGACCCCACAGTGTGGGATAATACTGGGTATGTTGTTGTTGTTGATACTTTCTGCCTTTAGAATAGTAGAGGAGGTAGAGTTAACTTAATTTTTGGTAATTAAAAACAAACTCCAGAAGGTCCACATTAGGAAGCTGAACATTAACTTTGTGACATCTGTGAAGGAAGGGAGACAATCATGGGAACTCAGATGGAGGGAGATTTTCTTATTCCTCCTAAAGACAGGCAACTAATGTACCATTCTTATTCCTCCTAAAGACAGGCAACTAATGTACCAGCAACAGTAAATGAATACAGATGATGAGATTTCTACATTGTAAGAGCTGAAATTGGACAATATTTGGACTGTAGGTGCCTTTTCGCTACTAACATAATGCTTAGATAGTTCTCCCATGGAAAATTGTCATGATTGCAAGGAGTGATAATGGTTGTAAGACGTTTTCAAAATTTAATATCTTACAGTGACTATGATTTTGTAGCCCATTCTACTATCATATTGCCATAAGGTCTTGTCAAACTAGAATGACAAACAAGTATGCCTAGCAAGTCAAAAATAGGTCGGACCACCACGGTATGAGTTAGGGATGACCTTGTTCAAGATAAGTGTCTACACATCCTCCAATAACATTTCAAGCATCTTAAAGATTCAGAATTAACAAGATGATGGCCAGAGTTACTATCATCCCCATTCTATGCAAGAATGAAAATAATCCCAGATCTTCCCTTATCAAAGAATTGATTCTATTTTGGTTTTTCTTTGGTTATTCAAAGAAATGAATGTAATTTTAAGCCATGCCGCACAGCTAATGACTCCACGCAGAATTATGAAGTAAAATTTCACTAGTAGTAGTATCTTAATGTGTTATTACTCCATTCTAAATTACTTGTCCAACTTTTCTCATTAGTTTTAAAAAATACCAATCCAAACTGCATGAGTAATAATTATATTACCTTAATATTGATGTGATGTATTTTCAAAATAGTTATCCTATAATTTCCAGTTAACATTTACTAGAACTAATTAAACACTTTTCATACTCTAATATGCTACCTTCGCTCAAAATGGAAAGTCTAAATTTCATTTAGAATAAAGGTCTACCTGTAAATTGTCATGTGAAACCATACATCAGCTTTTGTCTTCCAAAATATAAATAGAAAGGTTTGTAACGAGAGGAGAAAATGTGTGTTATCTATAACCGTGTGCCATAAAAAAATGTGTCATTGATAACCTTGTTACGAGAACAATGTGTGGTGAGGCACATGTCACGGATTAGAACCCTGCAACAGACAAAAGCATGGTGTTCACGTGGAGGGGGGGGGG
>ML280901.1:85565-104797 GCA_005239495.1 Nicotiana undulata
GGGGGGGGGGGGGGGGGGGAGGGGAGAGAGAGAGCATTCACCCACCCATAAGGAAAAGAAATTTTGGGAAGATGAACATGCTAATGCTGAGAGATGATGAGGGGGAGTAATTAAAGTTAATTATCGGTAAGTCAGGAAGCGGCACTTCATTTTTGCAGAACTATGTAGCTCATGGACACAAAAGCGCAGGTATCAAAAGAATCAGAAAGGGAGATAGGAATTCGGTAACATTGAGATTAATTAAAAGCAGGGATAAGAAGGTATAATAGAAAGAAAGAAAGAAAGAAAGAAGCCACAGCAAGTAGTAAAAGAAACAATCATATTTGACCAAATTTTTTACCTCAATGCTTTGAGCATACGACCACAGCATAGGGATTAATATCATATATCCTTTAGATAAGGAATAACTGGTTGAAATGGTTTTGTGACTTCCATATTCTATAGTATATAAAATTTCCATATTGTCTAGCTTTTAATCAAACAAACAACGATTTCTAAATAATCCTTCACCTATCCAAAAGAAAGGAAATGCTGAGATGATTAAAGTTGTATTGCCTTTAAAATCTAACCTCAAAGCGATTAGCCTATCATCACAGCATAGGAATTAATATCAAACTTTCTTTAGATTAAAAAAGGTGATGGAGGTGCTCTTTCATGACTTCCATATCAATAGTTTATAAGATTTTCATGTTCTCTAGCTTTTAATCAAACAAACAACGGTTTCTGATGCCAATATAATCCCTCAGTTATCCAACAGAAAGAAAATGCCAATATGATTAAAGTTGCATTACCTTTAAAATCTCTATATTCGTCATATTATTAGCTTGGTCACTCAGCTTTCTCAGCCACTGGACAAATCTCTCCGTATAAAGGTTTACCATGAGCTGGAAAATTTCATATCTGAGACCATATAAAGTATAAATTAGAATGGACACAACAACGTACAGAAAAGAAACAGAAGTTGACCAAGTGGAAACAGATATTAAGGTATAGATGCCACTGACTTGAAAGTGTTGCATGATTAATACCAAACAATCACGCCTATTTAGCACAAGAAGGAGCTTTACAGCTAACAAAAGCTTTTTGAAGAAAATCATATCAACAAGATACATGTGAAACATCTAGATCATCCTAAGTATTAGGAACATCATGCTTGTTAGACTATCTAACATTGAGTGAGTTATATATAATATTATGCTTTATCAGTAGTAGAACGCATTAATAGCAACAAAGAGCATTTCAGCTTGTGACTAATTTTAGAGATGAGAGTTATTTTCCCGAGCAAATTTTCCAAATACAACAACAAACCCAATGGGATCATGTGGGGTCTGGGGAGGGTAGCGTATATGCAGTCCTTATCCCTACCTTGAGAAAGTAGATAAGTTGTTTCTAGAAGACCCTCGGTTTAGAAAAGATACAAAAGTAAAGCGGATAAAAAGGCTCAGGAAAGGTAAAAGCAAGAAATAACAATAACAACAACAACATACCCAGTATTATCCCACACCGTGGGGGTCCGGGGAGGGTAATGTGTACGCAGACCTTACCCCTACCTTGTGAGGATAGAGAGGTTGTTTCCAATAAAAGCATGAAATAACAATAAACAGCAATACCAAGAAACCAATAAGAAAACCAAAGCACAAGAACCAACCGGTAATAATAGAAATCCGGGAACAAGAAATACAACACTAGCACTAAATAGTGCACTAAAACCACGGGTATGAAGGAGCTCGGGTACCTAACCCTCTACCTTAATTCTCGACCTCCACACTTTGGACCCTCCACAACCAACCTCTCATAGCTTCTTACTGGGGCATCATCGCCTCTCCTCTTCACATGTCTGAACCGTCTAAGTCTCGCTTCCCGCATCTTGTCCTCCGCCGGAGCCACTCCCACCTTGTCCCAAATAACTTCATTCCTAATCATATCCAACCTGGTGTGGTCGCACATCCATCTCAACATCCTTATTTTTTCCACATTCATTTTCTGGACTCGGAAGTTCTTGACTGGCCAACATTCAGCCACATACAACATAGTTGGCCTAACCACCACTATGTAGAACTTTACGTTTAAGTTTTGGTGGCACATTCTTGCCACACAAAACACCGGAAGCGAGCCTCCGCTTCATCCATCCCGCCCCAATATGACATGTGACATCCTCGTCAATCTCCCCATTCCCCTGACCCAAGGCACTTAAAACTCTCTCTCCTAGGAATGACTTGTAAATCCAACCTCACATCCCCGTCCACTTCCCAATCCGCACCACACCACTGAACTTGCACTCCAATTATTCTATCTTGGTCCTATCTTGGTCCTGCTCAACTTGATACCTTAAAACTCTAGGGTTTGCCTCCAAACCCCCAGTCTTGCGTTAACATGCCTCGCGTCTCATCAATCAAAACAATGTCATCTGCGAATAACATGCACCATGGCACCTCCCCTTGAATGTGGCACGTCAGCACGCCCATAGCTAGTGCAAATACAAATGGGCTGAGAGCTGACCCCTGATGTAACCCATCTTAACTGGAATATGGTCTGATTTCCCTCCTATGGACCTAACCCGAGTCTTCGCTCCATCATACATATCCTTAATCGCCCTAATGTAAGCAACAGGAACGCCTCTAGCCTCCAAACATCTCTATAGAACCTCCTTAGGTACTTTATTGTAGGCCTTCTCAAGGTCGATGAACCTCATATGTAAGTCCCTCTTCCTTTCCCTATATAGCTCCATTAATCTCCTAACAATGTGAATGGCTTCCGTAGTCTAACGCCCCGGCATAAATCCGAACTCCTCCTCACCCTCAGCTTGCTACCCGATAATTGTTGCAATTCTGGATATCGCCCTTATCTTTGTACAAAGAGACCACCGTACTCCACCTCCATTGATCAGGCATCTCTACTTGACCATCTAATATCGAGTAAGTTATATATAATATTATACTTTATCAGTAGTAGAAAGCAATTAATAGCAATAAAGAGTATTTCGGCTTGTGACTAATGTTAGAGATAAGAGTTATTTTGCAAAGCAAATTTCCCAAATGGAGGAGAAAATTCCAACGCATTCTCTAGTGTCTAGCATAGCCGAAATTTGAGATAGTGAGGAAGTCTTAAGAGTATGAGTAGGAGACTACCCTTTCTAGACATGTAATGTTTTGTTCATCTATCGCTAAAACTAGTTGATCCCAATACATGGAAAGAAAATGGTATTACAGAGGTGTAAAGAGCAAAGGACAGACCTTGGAGGAAAGCAAGGAGCCACATAGTCATATATCTCTCCAAGCTCTTCTCCCATCTGAAATTGATGAGATTATATGTCAATGCAAATATAGGAAAGGATATCTGAATCATGAGAATAAACATACATCACTGCAAAGTTACTTTCCTCTACTTTGTCATTTATCTCCGACAGAAGGATGCATCTCCTAACCTTAAATTTTTCCTCCTACTGTTTACAAAGTTTCTTTTTTTTAATCAAGCAAGGAGATCAATTCCATAAATGCTTTATCTAGTGATCTTTTCAACAAGTTTAAGGGTTAATCTAATATATTAAAACCCAACATGACATGTCTTACTGGAAAGTGTCCTGATTTGTTCAAAACAAAAAACTTTAAAAGGAAAATCATGACATGCACCTCCATGAAAAAGGGTTCTAATTTTTAGTACACAGATAAGAACTCATTCTCATAACATATGATTTATTTGTCTCATCACATCCACCTTTTTCTTTGATTGTTTGCATTTTCATTATTTTAAGAGCATTAGCCAACTGTGCGTCTTTCCCCCGAGTTCCATTTCTCTTTAATTTTCTTCTCATTTGCTGCATTCCTTGTAAATACTTAAAGGTGTTCCTTGACCATTCTGTGCAGCTAACTAGGTGAGACAACAGCCTTTCAATTCAAGCAGTCCTTTGGCATGACGGCAGTTACACTCAAAAGATACAAGATAACCAATGGTGGCAAACTTTACCGAGTTGGGGAGGAATGACAGGCTAAAACCTACAGGTACCAAATGTGTCAAAATCACTCAGTGTCTACTTCATCAAAAATCTTGTCCAGTTGTTGACCAGAAGTTAGTTAGGAAGGGATGATGTCAGCAACTAAAATGGAAGCATGTGCTCAGGAAAACATGGTATTCTATCAGCAAGATGAAGGGAAATGGGGGAAATTCTTGTCAATATGAATGACTACCTGACAGACAACGGGCCAGGAGGTCCTTGACAAGCATCAATAATTTCATCAAGAAAGATTTCATGAAAGATAAACTTTTTTTTTACAATAATGAATTATATCTTAGAATCAGTCTCTTTCAGTTTGTTGCCTATAAAAAGTGTTCTTGGAGAAGTAAAAAATTCTAACATCTAAAACGTGTAAAAGCAGATATGCTAACCGCTCTAGCTTCCTCTATAGCTGTTTTAAGCTCTTCCTCATTGAGCAGTTTGTCAAAACGTGCTTCAACGGACTTCCTTATACTTTCATAGCATTTGTCCTTGTAGCCTTTTCCCTGAACCTTCAACTTCTGTTGTGTGAGATTTTTTGAAGAAGGTGTTTTTCTGCAGGCCAAAACATTAAGCAGAATATACATTGATATACTTTGACATGTGAGGCATGCAGAAAGTTAAACAGAACAAAAACCAGGCAAGGTTTAGCACCTACTTGGCATTTCTTCGAGGATTTGCGATTGAAGCCATAGCACCACCTCCCTCAGCCTCAGCTGCTTCTTCTGCGAGTTGCTGATCTAAGATTTCTTGCATTTCAACAACCCTGGAGAAGGGTGAACAAATAACAATCTAGATCCCGGATTCATGAAATACATTGATGCGCAAGAAGGTATTACACTGTAAGTGTGCAACATAGGCCAAGATTGAGGGCATAATAGTGGCAGCTCTGCTACTGTACAACTACACTAAATAGAAATGAAAAAAAGACTTGTCTTAATCAGCTTTGGTCGTGAAAATTTCCATTTAAGTTAACATACCTTATAGCACGGACGAGTGTTTGTGGGCTGCAAAATTATGTCAAACAAACAAATAGCATTATCAGTTCAAAAAAATGAAATAAAGGAATGATTACAAGAAATCCAGCGCAAACTAGAAGAAGTCAATTAAAACATAAAGAATAAATTTAATACTTGAAATTATAAACGACATGCACAAATCACAATACTTCAAGAAATAGACGGAAAGCTAACTAGGCCTATGAAAATGGTTATGGAACAAACAATTTTGGACACCGACCAAGAATTAAAAAAAAATGAAGGAAAAACAAGAAGCTTTAAGTGATATTGTAGCTTCTGATATAACTGATAGTATGTGGACATATATGTAAGATCTGAATAACAGCACATACATATTACATGGCATTATCTAGCCTAGATTCCTAGGTGCATTTTTTTTTTTTTTTTGATAAGGTAAGATTTTATTAAAAGGTACCAAGATGGTACAAAATTACAAACTAATACAACAAAGCAACTACATTTCTCCTAACTCCTCTAGAAAAACCATATATTGTTCTATATTTTCCATTACATGTCTTTTACACCAGAAATACAAGTTTAATAAGCATCTGTTTTTAATCCTGGATACATTCTACCTTTCCCCTTCAAAGCAAATCCTGTTTCTTTCCAACCATATTGTCCAGAACACACACAGAGGACCAAACTATCTGTTGACTTTTTGCCACTTTTTGTTGTTGCCATGTCTCCAACAAACTCTTTACATTGGAAGGCATTGCCCATTTGACATCATATATATTTAGGAATAGCTCCCGGCACTCCTATGCCACTCTGCAATGGATGAGTAGATGATTGATTGTTTCTACCTCTTCTTCACACATGTGACACCTGTTGCATAGAACAAACCCTCTCTTCTGCAAGTTCTCCTGAGTTAGAAAAGCTTCCTTTGCTGCAATCCAACCAAAACAGGCTACTTTAATAGGCGCTTTTGACTTCCATATTGCTTTCCATGGCCAATTTGACTGATAAAGCCCTTGTTGTTTTTGTAAGATTAAGATTTGAGAGACGCGAATACAATTTCTTATCTATTATCATTTATTCGTTCATTAGTTCACTCCCTTCCACGGACATAGAAAAAAAAAAAGGAACCCGGACACCAAAGTCAGTCTTGAGATCCTAGCCATGAACTTCTGCGTCCTTCAGCCGTCTAAAAGCTCTAACTTTAGGAAGAGGCCACTGATTCATTGGTCTGATGAGCTATCTTATGCCTCCAACATGATGATTTCACATTATAGAGCAGAATCCTCGACCTAGTAACAAACTTCCAAAATCTAATAGAATAATGTCGACAAGGAAATCACAGACTTATATGCAGACAAAGGCAGTAATATTGCACTGTGTGTTCTTTCCAGTTTGATTCTTTCATGCTTTTTTTTAATACTTTATATGGTCGGCCATCCAACTTGAAAGGTGCTTCCTAAACTTGCACCGGAAAATGATATGCCAGGTGTAACAGGCATCCAACAACTCGAAATGATTGGTCACCCACCAGTATTCAAAGATACCTTGGGGAATATCTATAGGATATGTTCCATTCAACGGGGAACAACAAAAAATGGAGAATCATTAGGAGGCAGCCTAAGTTTTAATACCTAAGAATAAGAATAAACAGGTCTATTTTTTGTTCTTTAAATCCAAGTGGTTTCTCTCTCTTAAATATCAAATTTCTATGCTCCCCTTTCAAGTATTTTCACAGGAAAAGAAAAGAAAAAGAGCTTATCATTGCCCAGAGAACTTTAACAATACCATATTTTAATTCCCTCAGCCCTCCTCATAGGACTAGAGAGTTACACGGTTGCAGTAGTGTAGTGCAGATCCATGATGCTGCATATATGTGTATCATTGTCAAAAGAATTAAGTGTTCGGGAAATTGTATACTCCAATTTTTTTTAAAGATAAGTATATATTAAAATAAATAGCAGACGCACTACGAAGATGCTTGCAGGTGCATGTACAAATTACGGGAACCCCCTACACAAAACAAAAGGAGAAGCTTGCATCTGTTCTAAATACTAAAGAAGGTACTCCACCAAAAAACTTATCAAGGAAAACAAAAACATAATATATTCCACCAAAGAAGGGACTCTTCTACTTTACCATTTACATTGTTATTTCTGCTTATTGAATTAACATATCCCTTTACAAATATACCAGTCAAGCAGTCACCTGCTTTACATATGAATCAAATTGAGGAACTCTGACGATTTCCAATATGAGTACCACTGCCCCAATCTTCACACATGTAGTCCAGATAGGTATACTCAGCATAATAGTTATCAACATTAGGATGAGCTATCCAACGATGTTTGAGAAAGAAAGGGAGAAGGAAAACCATGCAATTTGACTCATAAGATTACCTAAAGATTTAGAAGGTTTTGAGATTACTTTTCTCTTTTATTTTTCAGCCTCTTCTAATCTTGGATGCTATATGTTTGTATATGTCGATTTCAGCATTAGATGCATCCCAATAACACCATTTATCTAACAAAATAATACAAAGAAGAAAAGGAAGAAGCAAAAAGGCCTTCCAAGTTCCAACAACCACAACCAGTGACTGAAGTTTGAAGAAAACTTCACAAAATTATGTGCCTTTGTAATCATGCAACAAAATATTAGTCTGAACTCCCCAAAAGGACAAGATTATGATAATGCAGGCAGCATGATTTGACAGCTTGACAAATAATTCTTCAAAAAATCAAGAATACCTCTCCTTAGCCAGTTTAGAGAAATTCGCAATATGGGCCCATAGGGTCTTCTCAAAGGTCTCCCATGTTTGATCCACATCTTCAAAATACTCTCTGACAAATTTCAAAAGTTCCAAATCAAAATGATCAAATTCCAAAGCCAACAAAGAGGCAGAGGTCATCTGAATATCAGCAGACTAGAAGATTTTTATATATTCCACTATAGTAATTATCAATTCATAGCAGACACAGTTTAAAGCATGCAACTGTTCAGATGAGAATAAGACAGAGTGCAAATGGATGTTGCTGCACTGCTCTTTTCTTTTCTTTTTTATCTTTGATATAGTATCTTCTAGTAATGTCCTGCCATCAGCCATCTTCAGAATTTTCTGCATCAGCTATTGAGAAATTGAAACCAGCATAGTTAGGCTGATAGTCACTATTTTTAATCATAAAGAGAGCTGCAAGCCCTCGACTGCAGCGAACTTTGAATGTGTTTATCCAACATGAAGTCAGTTCAATTTGATGGTTTTGCACTGAATATATATTATACTCAAGAACCAAAAGCAGCAACAGGTAAGATGTGAACAGTCAAAAAAATTTAAAATTTTGGGCGTCAAGAGAGGACCTATTCATTCATACCTAAATGAACTAAAAAAATTAAAAAATATTGTAAGATACTGACCTCAGTCTACCAACCTCTTCTTTATGAGACCCTGCAGCGGCTAGCGCAAACCTTCTCTTTCCATCAAGAGCTGTTAACCTCTGTAACCAATTTAAGTTAGAAGCATCAGACTATCAGCAGAAGACTAGGGGAGTGTTGATGACTAAGAAAGTCAGAAATCTGAGAAGAGCCTACTTCATAAGTGTTTATTAGTTCCTTATCATCTCTAAGAGAATCCCGTGCTTCAGAAGCCTCTACCGAAATTGACATCATTCCTTCCACATCCTACAAGAGATGACCAATTATATTGATTGACAATCAGTGAAGCAACAAAAAACTCCCACCTTTTGGACTAAACTAAGTCACTGCTATAAAGCTATGTGCAGTATTTACCCATGAAAGAAATAAAAGTTAGGTGCAAAAAGGACATATAAAATTAAGCACTTGTATGCTTTAATAGAAAGCTCGGAACAAAAAGATATGAGCAACATATATACCTTCAGAGTAGTGTTCAAATTATTCCTGGTGTTGCTGAGAAGCTTTATCTGGTCATGATTTTCTATTAAGTTTTGGCACTCTTGACAAAGCCTGGTTCAAGAAGAAAGAACTCAGATCAAGCTCAAGACAGAATTCCATACGTAACTGAAAATGCATATTTACGCTTGAAATGCAATCATGACATTGCTAAAACTAGTGAATCTTATTATACTTTTCAATAGAAAGGAAGTTTTCTCGGAGCTGGTTTATAGTCTTCTGAGATAAGTTAAGTGATTGCAGACCAGCTTGTGCTTGTTCAACCTGCATTCCAGAAAATTATGCAGCAGATAGAGTTTAGTATCTGGATTTCCTCATAGCAAACATTTCTCGGTTACAAGATGGAAGTAGAGCTTCAAAAGCTTTCTAAGTCAAAATACAGCAGAAACCAAAGAAATCGCCAAAACATTTTCCACGACATAAGAAATGAGTTGTCTAAACATCAAGTGGAAGAATCCATATACCTGTTCGGCGACCATTGTACTAAGTTGTGCATCATTTGCCTGGTCCAACATGAAACAGTAGCAGACCATGATTACTGTAGTGCATTCAGTTTAAGTTCAGACCACTAAGTTGAACTACAAGGAAATGTTACAATGTGTGATAAACAAAGCAAGTCTAAGCAGGCCAGTTAAGATCCATTAGCAACTTGGTATAATCATGACATCCTACTGCATGTAGCGGGAACCAAATCACTTTAACAAATTACCACAAAGTATCAAAAGCTAAATTCTCTCTTGTTACTTTGTTGAAAATCTAACAGTATCCTAGAAAATGCCATTAGTGACTAAACTTAAAAGTTCAAAACAACGCACTTATGTGGCGAAAAAAGCAACCAGCTCTAGGAACTTACATGATCACAATTGATTCTTCATCAAATAAAATCATTTAAACTTGAATTAAGAAATAATCATGTTAGTCTCCGAAAATTAGAAATTGCTCTACATTTTTCTATTTGAAACACTCTTCAACAATTCTCATAACAGTTCCTTTATACAATTGAATTACAAAGTGACAACATATTCTCTAAATACAACAAAATTTCCAAATTATACAAAAATTCACTAAAAACAAACACAAGGAAAGAAGCAGCGGATCTATGTGAAACCTGTTGACGAGCAATGTAATCGGCTTTGATTGACGAAATAGACTGTAAAAGCTCCGGTAAAGGCAAAAGCTTAGCGACCTCACGAACGGAGGCTTCCTTAGCCTCAACGCCAAGATCTTCGGCCATCATTTTTCTAAGTTGAAATTATTTACAAACTGCTCAATTTAATTTAGTGACAAAACCTGCAAAATTTTGACGAATTTTTTATTCCTCAGAATTGAAATTGAAGATGAAGTCTATAGAGATCTCGAGGGAGAAGACCTTCAAAACTTTGATTCAAAGAGTGTAAGCAATCAGCTCGATTTTTCAATGGAGCTCTCGAAGTGGGTCGGGTTTCAGGGTACTGGATCGGATTGGCTTATAGTTGCGGTGTTTGCGTGTTTGGTTAAGCTTTTGCGAGGAAAAAAAGTGATTTTGAGCCTAAAGCAGTTTTCAAAAAATATTGAGAAAAATACATTTTTGCAATAGTTTCTAAAAGCTGGCTCAAAAAGGTACTTTTCAAATTAATTATTTAAATATAAATTATTTTTTATTAAAAATACTTTTCTGAAGAGTATTTTTAGAAGAAAAAAAAATTATAATAAGTTAATTTTAGAATCTTCGCCAAATAGACTATTAAAAATTAAAAAATATTTGAGGTGCACAAATATCCACTTTTAGTTTTAGAATTGCTACTTAAAATATAGCTGAAATTTATAAAGTATTTAAAGTATAGCCGTCTCATAATCAAACTTCAATGCAATTCAAACTTGATCACTTTCTTATCACAGTGAAATACGTCAATCTCTTTGTTCTTCCATATTCACAAGATCAATTAAATTCTTATATCTTTTTCGAATTTAAAAAGGTATTTCGGTAATTTAAAATCAAATAAAACATTTCATTATATACGTTCATATTTATTTTTATGTTTGATTATTAAATTCGGTTAACCTTCAAAGTGTATATCATCATAAAATTATTGCCACACAACTAAAAAATAACTATCATGTGTTACTAAGAAAATTCTTCCATAAGAATATTTTAATAGATCATATATTTATCAATTTTTCAGTTTTTACTAAAAATATATATATATTTACTTATAAAAAATGTATGTTAAGATTGAAATAATATTCATATAACAAAAACAAAAAAAAATCTTAAAACCCGACAAAACCGAATCAATCCAAACTGATATAATTGGTTTTGATAAAAATCGAACCAACCCAGGCCGTATACACCCCTACTAACACCTTATATCTGCTTTAAAAGCGTTTTATCCTGGACCTTCTAGTATTTGAATTGAATTAAAGTTCTTTTATTCTGAATCAATAAATTAATTAAAAAAATTAACTATACATTACTATAATTTATCATTAAAGATGAATACCCGATGCAGGCAAGTATTTACCATATACAATATAATGTGACTTCATACTTTAACTTATATCATCGTTGAGAAATGTGATAATCTGACCGTAACTTAAATTAAATCAATGAACCAATAATTCCCTTTGCCTTTGGCATAATCTCTTGCTAGTTGAAAAAACAAAATCATTTTTGAAATTACTCCTACAGATAAGTTTAGTATTGGTTACTAACATTTGACCGTAACTTATTACAAGTTAATTCGGAGAAAAATTTATAAAAGACAAGTAGACAACTCCGATCCCTTGTTTTGTATACTTTTTTATTTTTTAATATTTGTTTGCACATATGCATGGAAGCTAATTCACAATATCTTTATTTGCCTCTGCTTTACAAAGTTTAACATATGGCCTACGTGACCTAATCATAAACTAGGAATAAAAAACAACCTTAGCCCTGTGAGAGTTTCCTTATTGCCCCGTGAATCAAGTATCCATTCACGACAAGTTTATAATGGTTAGGGTTGGTCTAATTTCAAGCTTGGGTACGTGGCAAATTTTAATTCAATGAGAAATTAATTATTTTTTTAATAGTTGATTTAGTTAATAAAAGTATATTTGAGCCCATCTGGTCATGACAATATATGGGTACATTTAACCTCAATTATTAACTGAAGGCAAAATTTCTCAATTTCTCATAGTTTAGGGATAATCTTGGACCTTTTTCGTTTATTTATTTGGCATCGTGTTTTATTCTTTGAGTTATTAATTAATTTTCATTGTCACTCATAGACAATCATATGATCTCCGAAATAGATTTACTCAATACTAATTTCGCATGTATAAATTAGCTAGTTTTACTATGATGTGATCAAATCCATGCTAATTGTGCCAATGTTAACTAGCAGTTAAAGTGACATTTTCAAACCATGTAATTTATAATAGCATTAATTCCGTCTATGACTTGTTTTGTCTTGATAAAGCCCCGTAGCTACTTTTCTTATCTTTTTTTCTCTTCCTTTTGTGGTTACTTAAGTCTTAAATCCAACTCTCGGAGATAAAGAAGAAACTCATACCGAATCAAGAAAAGTTTTAAATGTGAACGAAAATATTCAAATAAAGAATAGTTTATTACGCATATAATATTACTAAATAGAAGATAAATAAAAGAAAAGTCTAAATTCAGTAGGAGAAAATTTACGTCATACACAATAGCATATTCGCATTTATGGATTTTCATCATTCCCACTTAAGGAATTTATTGCCTCGATAGGCAAGACTTGTTATTTTCCTTAAGCACCACATTGTGGTTCCCAGTATTAAACCTCGCATAATCTTATCAAGATTTGTGTGCTGATCCAATGATTATCTTTTGAGGTATCTATATCCTAACTTATAATTTGTGGCTGATCACATTGAACACAATTAAAATAAAAAATAAAAAAAAATCGAATCTACTCGGTATTATAAAATGAAGGTAACAAACAGAGGACAGTTACCGAATAGAATTGGTTCAAGCTAGTCCAATCCAGGAGGAACAAAAAGAGAAGAGAAAAAGTATTTAAGAAATTACATTTAATGTTCTAATTAAAAAACCATCTTAATTAAATGAAGAGGGTTAAAAAATCACACACATTATGTTTTCTAGGTTATGATACTAGGGTTACTAGCTATAGACAGTTATATAATTTGTCATTTAACTCGATTGCGTAAGAAAAATACACACTATCAATTAGTTACGTTAATGTTGATTATCCATTCTACGAAACGTGACGAGGTAATCATAGGCGGACCCATGTGTATCGATATGTATGGGTGAGGGGTCATCGGTCCCCGTAAACTTCGGTCAAAATTTATATCTTGAAAATGGTTAATTTAAAGAACACTAAAAATATTTAGGGCCACTGGTTGAATAAAATAATGTGTCCCGTCGCATAAATATTTTGGGTCCGCATGTTCCTTCTATTATTGGCCTACTTTTGGAAACTGTTTGAAAAAGCATTCTTAATTGAAAAGTCACCCTCCAAAGGGTTTATTTCTTGCGTATGGTTAACGGTATTCCTAATTTGAAGCAGCGAGCAATGACTTGAACTTTTCACCGCCAAATAAAGGATGTGGTACAGTGGATGAGATTGCACTTTTCTACCAGAGGTCTCGAGTTCGAGCCCTAGGTATGGAAAAATCCTTGGTAGGGAGCGCTTCCCCCGAGTGGGGCCCTACGCGGCGCGAATCCGGATATAGTCGGCCTCCAATGCGAGTACCGAACGCCGGGTGGGAAACCAGAAAAAAAAAAAAAAGAATTGAACTTTTCACAATCAGAAATCCATTTACTTTAAAAGTCTTAACATTTTGTACGTAGCTTCATCTTTTAAGTTGGCTACTCTAAAAAGTCTTAAAAGGCTTCACTATATATTAATTTTTCCATTATAAATACAACAAGGTAGAGAAAACTGGAAGAAAGAAAAGGAGAAAACTTATTATGGCTGGAAATTTGGTTATGAAAAAATTTAGTTTGTCATTCATACTTGTTGCCACTTTCTTCCTTTCTGTAGCTTATGGTCGCCATTATCGTTTCATTGTGAGTTTAACCTTTAATGTTTTTCGGTTAAGGCCATCAGCCTAATTTGCGTTTCTTTATCATCATCTCAAATAGATTTGGCTAAATAACATTGCATGGCCACAGGTTAGAGAAGTTTCCATTAATAGGCTCTGTGAATCAAAGAATATTCTTACTGTCAACGGACAATTTCCGGGGCCAACTATCTATGCTCACAAAGGAGAAACTATTATTGTTGATGTCTACAACAAAGGGAAATACAACGTCACTATTCACTGGTATATGTGTTATATATCTCTTTTTTTTCCCGTATAATTAAGTATATATAGTGGTATCAATGACTCGACTCATACTATATTTTACATGGAATATAATATTTTGCCAAATACTAATATTTTCGTTGATTTTAACTTCTATATACTACGACGTATAAAAAACTTGTAGGCATGGAGTCACGCAACCTCGATATCCCTGGTCAGATGGTCCTGAATATATAACCCAATGTCCAATACAACCAGGTGGTAGATTCAAGCAAAAAATCATATTATCTCATGAGGAAGGTACACTATGGTGGCATGCACACAGTGGGTGGCAACGTTCAACAGTTCATGGTGCCCTTATTGTTTATCCCAAACAAGGGACTCCCTATCCTTTCCCCAAGCCTCATCGCGAAATACCCATCATTATAGGTGCAGTCAGATCTAATAGCATTTCTATATTTATTACAAAAGTTAAATTTTTCTCGGAATCGATTTTTATATTATGTTATAATAATATGTCTTTTATAACAACACTTACTGTAATAACCAAAAAGTATCATAACAAAAGGTTGTTATAGAAAAGTTTGATTGTACAAGCAAAGACAAAACTAAAGCGAGTTTTGTTCATTCATTGCTTTAGGCTTGAAATACATATGCAGCTTACATTTTAAGTTTTATACGTTCATTCTGAACTTACGAACTCTAGATTATTAATTCGTTTCTATCAACAATTTTTAGACTAATAATTAATGATTGTCTTCAAATTTTGTATGCATGTGGGTTTTATTTAGATTTGTCACCAACTCTAACTTACTACTTATTCCATTTTTTGTTTGGATTAAAGGTGAATGGTGGAAGGAAGATATTAAGAAACTGGTGGATGAATTTGTAGCATCAGGAGGTCAGTCTGGAAATTCTGATGCTTTCACTATCAATGGTCAACCAGGTGATCTTTACCCTTGCTCAAAGAATGGTAAGTGAATCCTTGGCTATATATATCAGCAGAGTAAATGACATTGACTTATATTCTCAATCCTCTTGCATCATAGTCATTAGTTACCCACAAAAATTAGAAAACAGATTTGGCAATAGAAATCTTTGTATTAAACTCAAACTTTTCCATTCTATTAGGTAGTTGAAACTTGAAAGTAACTTCTAAGATATGATCCTTCACTTTATCAACTAGAGTTCTATGCACTGATAGTAAAAATAAATTTTTACATTATCGTGTTAAGTTAACCTATAACAATAATACGTAAGAGGATTGACTTTTAAAAAATAGTTTATAAGCTAAAAGCCAAAAGTCATAAGTTGGTATTACTCAATTTTTATTCATGCCTAAAAGTAAGTGCTTTAAAACACTTTTTATTATAGCTAAACAACACAAAAACTAGAAAAGTACTCCCTCCTGTCCAAAATAAGTGATTTTTGGGCCTTTTTTTTGAGGTCCAAAATAAGTAATTTTTTCAGATTTCAAGAATGCATTAATTATTTTTTTCCTACATTGCCCTTGGAATAAACAGTGTTGGAGTATATGTTAGGAGTGTTTATGTGAAGAGATAGTAAAGGTTAATATGACCAATTGCATTGCTAATTAATGTTAAAAGGTAGATTTCTTAATCGGTGTGAAAACAGCCAAAAAATCACTTATATTGGACCAGAGGGAGTACTTAAAAGCCAATAAACACTAAAAATAAGCCAATCCAAAACACCTTCTAAATCTCATATCAAGCCTTTATATATATATTTATTTTCTTGATTTACCTTAATTTTTTGTTTTTAATGGTTGTGTAGGAACTTTCAAGCTAGAGGTGGAGTCAGGGAAGACTTATCTACTGAGGTTTATAAGTGCTGTAATGAATGAACTTATGTTCGTTAGTATTGCAAATCACAATCTAACAGTAGTTGGAATAGATGGAAGCTACACAAAGCCATTAACACGAGAATATATTATGATAAGCCCAGGACAATCGATCGATTGCATTTTGAAAACTAACCAAAATGGTGATCAATATTATTATTATTATTTAGCTGCTAGAGCATATTCCAATGGTACTAATCTTACCTTTGATAACACAACCACTACAGCAATTTTCAAGTATAAAACGAAAGATCACAAAACTTCATCACCTCATCCTTTATTTCCATATCTTCCTTCTTACTATAACACCACTGCTGCTGTGAATTTCAGTGGTAGCCTAAGAAGTTTAGCTTCTAAAAACCATCCGGTTTTCGTCCCCCTCGACATAAAAGATAGAATGATTTCCACTATTTCACTTAATGCATTCCCTTGTCCTGTAAATGGTACAAACTCTACATGCCAAGGACCTAATGGTACACGATTTGCAGCTAGTATGAACAATATAAGCTTTGTTAAGCCAACGCACGATATATTAGAGGCCTATTATTATCACATTAATGGTGTTTTTGGGACAAAATTTCCTAATTTTCCACCATATAAATTCAATTACACTGCTGATTACATGCCTTTGGAACTTGAAATACCGGATTTAGGGACACAAGTGAAAGTATTAAAGTATAATACTACAGTTGAAATGGTTCTACAGGATACTAATTTGGTTGGTTCCTTAGACCATCCAATGCATCTTCATGGATATAATTACTATGTTGTCGGATGGGGATTTGGAAATTTCGACGAAAAAAAGGATCCTTTGAATTATAATCTTGTTGATCCTCCTCGAGTAAACACCATTGCTGTTCCAAAAAATGGTTGGACTGCAATTAGATTCAAAGCAGACAATCCTGGTACGTTTTAATTTCTTCATAGCTTAATTATTATTATTATTATTATTATTATTATTATTATTATTATTATTATTATTATGTGATTAATTATCACTTCATTTTATTATAAATATATATAATGTTGTTTGTAACTTTTAGGAGTTTGGTTTATGCATTGCCATATTGAGCGTCATATAACATGGGGTATGAAGACTGCGTTTCTGGTGGAAGATGGCGAGTACCCAGAAGAACGGATGTTACCTCCTCCCCCAGATATGCCACCATGCTGATTTTTCCTTGAAAGTTTCTTTATATATGTATATGCTAGAGAACTTATCCAAGTTTCGCATGGTTTAAGGTTAAAAAAAAATTAGAATTAGTTCAAATATTTACATTAAAAAGTTGTTGTAAATCTAAAAACTTTTCCAAACACATAGAGAATACCAACAAAAGGAAAAAAACATATATGTATCTTTCTGTAATTTTTGTCAACAATACAAAAGATGATTGTAGACTAATTATGCAACAAATTACAAGTAGGGGTGTACATGGACTGGGTAGGTTCGATTTTTATCAAAACTAAACCAAACCAATTATATCGGTTTGGATTGGTTCGGATTTTCGGGTTTTCTTGTTACATGAATATAGTTCCAATCTTACTTTGTTAAAGTTATAGATAAAGTTTTGATAAGTTAATATATGTTTTGTTAATATTGAAAAAATTGACAAACATATGATCTATTAAAATATTCTAATAGGAGAATTTTTTTAGTAAAACATGATAGTTATTTTCTTAGTCGTATGACAATAATTTTCGTTAATGTACGCTTTCTAGGTTAACAAATGAGAGGATCTCAAATATTTCAATATTTTTTAAAAGAAAATTCAATATAAAGCCTTAAATATATATATATATATATATATATATATATATATTTATATGTCGGTTTGGTTCGGGTTTTTTTACTCAATACCAAACCAAGTCAAACCAAACCTAGTCNAAAATTGACAAACATATGATCTATTAAAATATTCTAATAGGAGAATTTTTTTAGTAAAACATGATAGTTATTTTCTTAGTCGTATGACAATAATTTTCGTTAATGTACGCTTTCTAGGTTAACAAATGAGAGGATCTCAAATATTTCAATATTTTTTAAAAGAAAATTCAATATAAAGCCTTAAATATATATATATATATATATATATATATATATATTTATATGTCGGTTTGGTTCGGGTTTTTTTACTCAATACCAAACCAAGTCAAACCAAACTTAGTCGGGTTTTTTAATCGATTTGGTTTGATTTTTTAGTTTGATGCGATTTTCCGATTCGGTTTGTACACCCCTAATTACAAGATAGTTTGAGTTAGTTTCACTTTTAGTTAGTTAACTAATAGTGGGTTACATTAGTTACCTTTTGCTTTGCTATATTAACATGTTATGTACTCTTTCTTCTCGATAGCCAATGAAAATGCATCCTTTAATTTGGTTTAATATATTACTCAGAAGCTTATTTTTCCTGTTTTTCCGTTACATTCTTCGTGATTCCTAGAATTACTTCTCAATCATACACTAACCAATTAATTACTTGGCTGGCAAATCAAAACTATTTAAGCAACAAATTATGTATACAATAAAACAGATATTATAGAGTGCAAAACTATAAGTGTTTAGACTGAAGTCATTAGAAGATACTTGTTCATCGACATCTTCCATTAATTTGATTTTGGTGGAGAATTAGAAGCGGAGTTACGATTTAAACTTTATGGGTTGGGGATTTTAATTCTTTTAAGTTACTGGCTTCTAAATTAATAAATTATTATAATTTATTGGATTTCTTAATACAAATACAGAGTTCGAATAAAAGCCACTGGGTTCGGCCGAACCGAAACCAACTCTGTGGCTCCGCCCCCGTCGAGAACTAACTGGCAACTTGGGGTGTATATGGACCGGGTTGGTTCAGTTTTTATCAAAACCAAACCAAACCAATTATATCGGTTTGGTTTTCATTTTCTTTTTGTTACATGAATATTATTCCAATCTTACTTTGTTAAAATTATAGATAAAGTTTTGATAAGTGAATATATATTTAGCAAATATTGAAAAAACTGACAAACATAGGATATATTAAAATATTCTAATAATGGGAATTTTTTTTAGTAATACATAATAATAATTTTTTTTAGTCGTCTAACAATAATTTTCGTTAATGGACACTTTCTAGGTTAACACATGAGAGGATCCCAAATATTTCATTATTTTTTAAAGAAAATTCAATATAAAGTCTTAAATATATATATATATATATATATATATATA
>ML280905.1:0-35496 GCA_005239495.1 Nicotiana undulata
ATAATATTGAGGAAGTTATGAGAAAGGCCGTCTAACTGTTTCGTAATTGTTGAGGTTCACATGGTTATTGGGTTTCATTGAGTTACTTCCAATTGTTGTTGCAAGTGTGTTAAAAGGTTGGCTGTTCTCTTGAGTTTATTATAGTATATAAAGACTGAGCTGGATTGACACCGTTACGGTGTTTACTTATATTCTTGTTGGTTTCTTGGTTGAGAGGTTATTGATGAAGTCATGAGAAAAATGTAGTTTATTATTTATAATGGTTGAAATAAAAGTATTGTGAAAGGCTTGGCCTGAATCGTGAAAGTTTGAAATAAATATATATGACTATGATAAGGGTGGACAAGGGAAAATAAATAAATAAATATATATGACTGTGATAAGGGTGGGCAGGAGAAATATATATATATATATATATATATGTGACTGTGATAAGGGCGGACAGGGGAAATAAATATATATGATTGTGATAAGGGTGGACAGGAAAAATAAATATATATGACTGTGATAAGGGTGGACATGAGAAATAAATATATATATATGACTGCGATAAGGGTGGACAGGGAAAATATAAATATGTGACAGTGATAAGGGAGGATATTTACATTTATATTTTATTGATTTTTCAAGAAAAAGAGAATCAAAGTTTTGAAAAGCTAAAAGGTTTATTTTTCTACTCATTAAATATTTTAGTACTATTGTTATTCAAAGTTAAAGTTTGGAACTCTGAAGAGATATTTGAGAATTGGTTATAGCTGAGTTATTTTATTTTATTTGGTTGCAACACCAAATTATCTATTTGTTTAGATTTTCTTTCTTGCTCTTTATTTATGTCACGACCCAAATCTCGATTCAGGTCGCGATGGCGCCCAACGGCGAGGTTAGGCCAGCCAATATAGAAACACTAAGTGTTACCATTCCCCGTTACGCAAATTTCCTCTTTTAACCAATTTTTAAACAGATATAAACTTGATAATGGCGGTGATGTGAAAAAAAACTACAAGTGCGGAAAATCGACCAATAGGCATGTCGCATAACATATGTACAACCAACAACCCAAAATATACACAACGTGTGTGCCACGAACTAGTGTCACGAGTGCCACGGGCAACTACTGAATATACAATGACTACAATATATACATGGTCTTAGTTTGAATGAAATGGACAGAGAATATAACAAAAGAACTCCAGGGTGCTGCTAGGAAGTCGCCGGGAAAGCAGCTCACCGTGAAGTATGACCACGCTATCAATATCTAGCACCGGCCTGATAATCAGATGTGCCAGCCTCCGGACCTGTACTGTCAAGTACAGAAAGAAAAGAAAGTGCAGCATGAGTACATATTAAATAAATATGTGCCTAGTGAGTATCCCGCCTAAACTCGAAGAAGTAGTGACGAGAGGTCGATTCGATACTCACTAAGGTCCAGCAGTACTAACATAATGATAGAATATAATGAAATACAGTAAGCACGTTAGGGAAAATAAGCAACAAGTATATATATCAAAAGCAGAGATCCAAACAATTGCTGAACTAAACAATAAAGCACTTTCAAGGGTAAGACCACCGAACGATACAATAATCACAAATTTTTAGATCCGCCGTGGCGTACGAACCGCTCCCACAAGGTACCTTCTACACTCGCCGTGGCGTACGACCCGATCCCATATTCATTTCAATTTCCTTCCAACACTGCCGTGGCGTACGACCCGATCCCATATATTTCATAATTTCTCAACACTGCCGTGGCGTACGACCCGATCCCATATATATTCAATTACTTTCAACACTGCCGTGGCGCACGGCCCACTCCCATGTATTTCACAAATTCTTTTCAACTCTGCCGTGGCGTACGGCTCGATCCCATATATTTTCAATTACTTTCAACACTGCCGTGGCGTACGGCCCGCTCCCATGTATTTCACAATTTCTTTTCAACTCTGCCGTGGCGTACGGCCCGATCCCATATATTTTCAATTATTTCTACTTACCATAAGGCCTCAGAAGAATAACACGATGCTAAAACATAGTTTCATGGTACATATGGCGTCACAAATAATCATATGAAGCACTTCAAGGAAAACATATAAGGCATTACGAGAAAAACATATTTAAGGCGTTACAAGAAAAGCGTACAAGGCATTACGAGAAAGCATGTAAGGCATTATGAGAAGCATACAAGGCATGGTGTGGGCCTAACTACCCGGACATAACAATAATAGCCGCTACGTACGGACTCTCGTCACTTGGCGCGTACGTAGCCCCCAAACAATTTACACATAGCATATACATCACCTATGGGGACAATTCCCTCTTACAAGGTTAGAAAGGAGACTCCCCTCGTGTCGAATCTACCCCTCAGACTACAATTTGCGCCCGAAACTCCGAACTCTACACCCGAAGACTCGCAACTAGCCAAAAGGTATACAATAACATCAATGCATGCACAATGCGGGAAATTACCCTAGTTATTTTACTAAAATCGCTATTCTTGAAGAATTTCCAAATTCCAACCCCGGTCCCGCATGATCAAATTCCGAAAATTCTCGAAGGGATCACTCACCCATAGCCTAAGGATCATTAATGTGTGACTTTCCACTTAAATTCATGGCCTAAAACGGATAATCACAAAATCCACAAGAACCCTAAATTTATTACCTAATGCTATGGTTTTAGATAATTTAATAGTGAATTTAACTAAGAATTAATGTTTGAAACTAGTAAAACTATGGAATTTACTTACCTCAATAACAGTGGTGGAAGGTCCCTTGAAGAGCTCTCTAAAAACTTGAGGAGGAAGATGAAAATGGAGGAAAAAAGCTAAGTCCCGTATTTTATAAAACTGCCCAGGGATTCCTTAACTGCGATCGTGACAAGGGGCATGCGATCGTGAAGGAAAACTGGCCAGACCTCTGCGATCGCGGCAGAGGTCTTGCGATCGTGAAGGCCAACTGGCCAGACCTCTGCGATCGCGGCAGAGGTCCTGGTATCGTGAAGAACAAATTCATCCGGCCCAGACGCGACTCTATGCGATCGCGATAAAAGGTTGCGATTGCGAAGGTGTGGAACCCAGACCTCTGCGATTGCAAAGGGGATGCTGCGATCGCAGAGAACAATCAACAACCCAGCAAAATCCTTCTCCGCGATTGCAACCCACTTTCTGGGATCGCAGAGAAGGAAACCAGATAGCATAAATTCTTGTTTTTCCAACTTAGCTCCCGAGGGTCTAAAACACACCCGAGCCCCTCGCGGCCCCGTCCAAAAGCACCGGCAAGTCTGTATTCATGATACGGACTCGCTCCAACTTCCGTAACCTGAATAACAACAACGAAACTCAGAATTCAACCCCAAAACCAAATTAAATCAAAACTTAAGAACTTGAAATTCTAGAATTCACTTCAATGCGCCAAACCGGCCTATGCTACTCGGAATGACTTCAAATTTTGCAGACAAGTTATAAATGACACAACGGAACTATTTCCGGTATCGGAATTCATTCGGACCTCGAGAACATAAAATCACATTTCAAGCCAAATTTCAAATTCTTTAAAAACCTCAAGACTTCTTTAACTCCAATTTTCCTCGTTTTGATCCAAAACCAATCAAATCAAGTCCATTTCTTACCAAATTTCGCAGATAACTTATATAACACATATTGAACCTGTTCCGAGCGCCGAAATCATAATACGGGCCCGGCAGCACAGGTTTCACATCAAGGTTCATTTTCATAAGCCTTTAATATTTTTATAAAACAATTTTCTTTGAAAATTCATTTCTCGGACTTGGGTCCTCGGAATTCGATTACGGGCATACGCCCAAGTCCCATATTTTCCTACGGACCTTCCAGGACCGTCGAATCACGGATCTGGGTCCGTTTACCAAAAATGTTGACCAAAGTCAACTTTATTTAATTAATTTATCAAAAATTTAACTCTCAATCAAGTTTTCACATAAAGGCTTCTCGGCTACGTGCCCGGGCTGCGCACATACATCGAGGTGAGATTAATGGAGGCTTTCGGGGCCTCGGAATACAGTCAAAATTAGATGCACATAAGATGACCCATTTTTGGGTCATCACAATCTACCCCTCTAAAACAAACGTTCGTCCTCGAACGGACGTAGAGCCATACCTGATGTGCCGAATAGCTGTGGATACCTGCTCGGCATGTCCTCCTCGGACTCCCAAGTCGCCTCACCGACTGGTTGGCCCTTCCACTGGACCTTTACGGCAAAAATTCTCTTAGACCGCAACTGGCGGTCCTGCTTATCAATAATAGCAACTGGCTCCTCCTCGAAGCCTAACTTCTTATCTAACTGAATAGTGCTGAAATCAATCACGTGAGAGAAATCGGCATGATATCTCCGGAGCATGGATACATGAAATACCGGATGAACTCTCGATAAGGCGGGAGGTAAAGCGAGCTCATAAGCAACCTCCCCGACTCGCCTCAACACCTCGAAAGGGCCTATAAACCTGGGGCTCAGCTTGCCCCTCTTCCCGAATCTCATAACGCCCTTCATCGGCGAAATCTTCAACATAACCTTATCTCCCTCCATAAATGCTACATCACGCGCCCGCTGATCCGCGTAACTCTTCTGTCTGGACTGAGCTGTACGGAGCCTTTCCTGAATAATCTTCACCTTTTCCAAGGCATCTCTCACCAGATCTGTACCATATAGCTGGGCCTCGCCAGGCTCAAACCACCCAATCGGAGAACGGCATCGCCGACCATATAAAGCCTTGAATGGAGCCATCTCGATGCTGGACTGATAACTGTTATTGTATGAAAACTCTACCAAAGGCAAGAACTGGTCCCATTGACCGTCAAAATCAATCGCACAAGCCCTGCACATATCCCCAAAAATCTGAACTGTACGCTCCGACTGACCATCAGTCCGAGGGTGAAATGCTGAGCTGAGATCTATCTGAGTGCACATCTCACTGTGCAATGCTCTCCAGAAATACGAGGTGAACTAAGGACCTCGATCTTATATAATGGACACCGGCACACCGTGCAACCAGACTATCTCCCGAACATAAATCTGGGCCAGCCTCTCCGTACTATAAGTAGTAGCCACATGAATGAAATGCGCCGATTTGGTCAACCTATCCACAATGACCCAAACCGCGTCAACCTTCCGCAAAGTCCGAGGCAACCCAACCACAAAGTCCATGGTGATGCGCTCCCATTTCCACTCAGGAATGGGCATCTGCTGAAACAGGCCTCCTGGCCTCTGGTGCTCGTACTTGACCTGCTGACAATTGAGACACCTAGCCACAAACTGCACTATATCTTTCTTCATCCGCCTCCACAAGTAGTGATGCTTCAAATCACGGTACATCTTTGTTGCACCCGGATGAACAGAATACCGAGAACTGTGGGCCTCTTCCAAAATTCTCTTCCTCAAGCCATCAATATTAGGAACACATAACCGGCCCTGGAGGCTCAAGACACTATCCTCGCCTAAAGTCTCCTTGGCCCTGCCTTGGATCACTGCATCCCGAAGCTCTGCAAGGCATGGATCATCAAATTGTCGAGCCTTAACCTCCCCCAACAATGAAGACTGAGCAACTACATGAGCCAAAACTCGACGAGGCTCTGAAAGGTCCAATCTCACAAGGCGATTGGCCAAGGACTGAATGTCCAAGGCTAAAGGTCTCTCCTCAGCTGCAATGTAGGCCAAGCTACCCATACTCGTTGCCCTCCTGCTCAAAGCATCTGCTACTACATTCACCTTGCCCGGGTGATATAAAATAGCAAGATCATAATCTTTTAACAACTCAAGCCACCTCCGCTGCCTCAAGTTAAGGTCCCTCTGCTTAAGTAAGTACTGTAGGTTGCGGTGGTCAATATAGACCTCACAAGATACACCATATAGATAATGCCGCCATATCTTCAAACCATGAACAATCGCCGCCAACTCCAAATCATGCACAGGGTAATTCTTTTCATGAACCTTTAGCTCTCGTGAAGCAAAAGCGATAACCCTGCCATCCTGCATCAGCACACACCCCAACCCGATGCGTGAAGCGTCGCAATACACAGTATACATCCCAGAACCGGAAGGCAATGACAGAAGTGGTGCTGAGGTCAAAGCTGACTTGAGCTTCTGAATGCTCGCCTCGCACTCGCCGGACCACCAAAACGGGGCATTCTTCTGAGTCAATCTGGTCAGTGGGGCTGCAATAGAGGAGAACCCCTCCACGAATCGGCGATAATAGCCTNTACAACTTATGTTCCCACAGGGTCTGGAGCACAACTCTCTAGTGCTGCTCATGCTCACCAAGGCTCCGGGAGTAAATCAAGATGTCATAAATGAAAACGATGATGAAGGAATCAATATACGATCTGAATACCCTATTCATCAAGTCCATGAATGCTACTGGGGCATTAGTCAAACCAAAGGACATCACCAGGAACTCATAATGGCCATATCTGGTACGAAATACAGTCTTCAGAACATCTGAGGCCCGAATCTTCAGCTGATGATAACCTGATCTCAAGTCAACCTTAGAAAACACACGAGCACCCTGTAACTGATCAAACAAATCATCGATGCGCGGCAGAGGATACTTATTCTTGATGGTTACTTTATTTAGCTGGCGATAGTCAATGCACATCCGCATAGACCCATCCTTCTTCTTCACAAATAAGACTGGAGCACCCCACGGCGACACACTCGGCCTGATGAACCCCTTGGCCAACAACTCCTCAAGCTGCTCCTTCAACTCCTTTAGCTCCTTAGGAGCCATACGATAAGGGGGAATGGAAATAGGCTGAGTATCTGGAGCCAAATCAATACAGAAGTCAATATCTCGATCTGGAGGCATGCCTGGAAGATCCGAAGGAAACACATCCGGAAACTCTCGAACAACAGGCACTGAATCAATGGTAGGAGACTCGGCGGTGGTGTCCCGCACATAAGCAAGGTAGGCCAAACAACCCTTCTCGACCATATGCCGAGCCTTTATGAAGGAAATAACCCGGCTGGAGGCACTAACTGAAGAACCTCTCCATTCTAGTCTAGGCGACTCAGGCATGGCTAAAGTGACTGTCTTGGCATGGCAATCTAACACAGCATGATAAGGAGATAGCCAATCCATGCCTAGGATAACCTCAAAATCAATCATATCCAGCAATAAAAGATCTGCTCTGGTATCGAAACCGCAGAAAGTGACCACACAAGACCGGTAGACTCGGTCTACCACCACAGAATCACCCACAAGAGTGGACACATATATAGGAGAACACAAGGACTCACGAGGGATATCCAGAAAATGAGCAAATAGTACGGATACATATGAATACGTGGACCCTGGATCAAATAGTACCGAAGCCTCCCTACCACATACTGAGATAATACCTGTGATTACGGCGTCTGAGGCCACTGCATCTGATCTGGCCGGAATGGCATAAAATCTGGCTGAGGCTCCTGAAGACTGAACAGGAACTAACTGACCTCCTCCTGACTGGCCTCCCCCTCTAGGATGACCCCTACCGACCTGTCCTCCACCTCGAGGCGCCGGACTACTGTTGCTGAACTCCTAGGCTGATAACTCTACTGCACTGCCTTTCCCCGATACCTGGGACAAAACCTCCACGTATGATCCGGCTCCCCACACTCGAAACAACCTCCCGGTGCTACATCCCGCTGCCCGAAAGAGGAAGAACCCTCAATAGCCGGAGGGCGGTGTGAACCCTATGGTAAGGCACTGAAATAGGAACTAGAGGATCTCTAATGACTAGAATAACTGTTGGGTGCACCCTGGGTGGATGGGGGACGATAGGAACGCTCTGGCATAGCGCCGAACTGAGGCCTCGCTGAAATACCCCTCGGAGGTAGTGGAGGTGCTGAATATGAAGGCCTACTGAACTGGCTGCCTACGAACTGACCTCTACCCCTAGCTGGAGCACCCCTGAAGTCACCTGTGAACCTGGCCCTCTTGTCCTGCTGACCTGGCTTACCCTGCTCCCTGCTCCTCATACGGTAACCCTCAATCCTTCGAGCTATCTCGACTACAAGCTGGTATGGGGTACCAATCTCTACCTCTCTGGCCATAGAGGCCCTAATACATGGATGCAAGCCTGCCACAAACCGCCGCACCCTCTCGGCATCAGTAGGCAATATCATAAGGGCATGCGAGACAACTCGGAGAATCTAGCCTTATAATTAGTCACTGACATCTGCCCCTGCTCTAGTCGTTCAAACTGACCCCGTAGCTCCTCCCTCTCCGAAGGCGGAATGTATCTGTCAAGAAATAGCTGAGCGAACTGATCCCAAGTGACAGGAAGAGAATCTGCTGGCCTGCCGAGAATATATGACTGCCACCACCTGCGAGCTCTGCCCTCTAACTGAAATGTGGTGAAATCCACCTCATGGGACTCCAAAATCCTCATGTTGTGCAGTCTGTCCCTGCACCTATTAATAAAATACTGAGCATCCTCTCCCCGCTCACCCCCGAAGACTGGAGGGCGGAGTAGGGTCCACCTATCAGACATCTTCTGCTGGTCACCCTCTGCAACTGGCCTGGGCTGTAGGGCTGCTACTACGGGCTGAACCCCTCCCACGGGCGGTGTGCCCGGGGTATGACGTGCTGCTGCTTCATGACCTATGGCTTGAGCGGTAGGAGTCTTGACTCCCCCTCCCGCCTGAGAAATAGCAGGGTCGGCTGGAAATAAGCCCTCCTGAGACATAGTGTCCATAAATCTCAGCATACGACCCATGACCTCCTAGAAGCCTGGCCCCGTCATGAAATCCACTGGAGCAGGTGCTACTGGAGGCACCTCATCCTGCCCCTCCATAATAGGGTCCTCTGGTGGTGCCACTGGCGTAGCTCTGGGACGCCTTCGTCCCCTGCCTCGAGCAGGTGCTCTGCCCCTGCCTCTACCCCGACCTTGGGCCGCCGGGGCACCGGCCTCTCCCGGACCAGGAAAATTGGATGCACGTGTCCTCACCATTTGTGAGAGAATAGAAGAATAATTTTGAGTACATCATAGACTGCACCACAAGATATGAATAAAGGGAAGTTTCCTAACACTCGATAGCCTCCTGAAGATAAGTACAGACGTCTCTATACCGATCCGCAAGACTCTACTGGGCCTGCCCGTGACTCATGAGACTTACGTGAACCTAGGGATCTGATACCACGTTGTCACGACCCAAATCTCGATTCACGTCGCGATGGCGCCCAACGGCGAGGTTAGGCCAGCCAATATAGAAACACTAAGTGTTACCATTCCCCGTTACGCAAATTTCCTCTTTTAATCAATTTTTAAACAGATAGAAACATGATAATGGCGGTGATGTGAAATACAACGACAAGTGCGGAAATCAACCAATAGGAATGTCGCATAACATATGTACATCCAACAAACCAAAACATACACCACGTGTGTGCCAGGAACTAGTGTCACGAGTGCCACGGGCAACTACTGAATATACAATGACTACAATATATACAGGGTCTCACTCTGAATGAAATGGATAGAGAATATAACAAAAGAACTCCAGGGTGCTGCTAGGAAGTCGCCGGGAAAGCAGCTCACTGTGAAGTATGACCACGCTATCAATATCTAGCACCGTCCTGATAATCAGACGTACCAACCTCCAGACCTGTACAATCAAGTACAGAAAGAAAAGAAAGTGCAGCATGAGTACATATTAAATAAATATGTACCCAGTGAGTATCCCGCCTAAACTCGAAGAAGTAGTGACGAGAGGTCGACTCGATACTCACTAAGGTCCAACAGTACTAACATATGATAGAATATAATAAAATACAGTAAGCACGTCAGGGAAAATAAGCAACAAGTATATATATCAAAAGCAGAAATCCAAACAATTGTTGAACTAAACAATAAAGCACTTTCAAGGGTAAGACCACCGAACGATACAATAATCACAAATTTTTAGATCTGCCGTGGCGTACGAACCGCTCCCATAAGGTACCTTCTACACTCGCCGTGGCGTACGGCCCGATCCCATATTCATTTCAATTTCCTTCCAACACTGCCTTGGCGTACGACCCTATCCCATATATTTTATAATTTCTCAACACTACCGTGGCGTACGGCCCGATCCCATATTCATTTCAATTTCCTTCCAACACTGCCTTGGCGTACGACCCTATCCCATATATTTTATAATTTCTCAACACTACCGTGGCGTACGGCCTGATCCCATATATATTCAATTACTTTCCACACTGCCGTGGCGCACGGCCCGCTCCCATGTATTTCACAATTTCTTTTCAAGTCTGCCGTGGCGTATGGCCCGATCCCATACATTTTCAATTATTTCTACTTACCATAAGGCCTCAGAAGAATAACACGATGCTAAAATATAGTTTCATGGTACATATGGCATCACAAATAATCATATGAAGCATTTCAAGGAAAACATATAAGGCATTACGAGAAAAACATATTTAAGGCGTTACAAGAAAAGCGTACAAGGCATTACGAGAAAGCATGTAAGGCATTACGCGAAGCATACAAGGCATGGTGTGGGCCTAACTACCCGGACATAACAATAATAGCCGCTACGTACGGACTCTCATCACTTGGCGCATACGTATCCCCCAAACAATTTACACATAACATATAGATCACCTATGGGGACAATTCCCTCTTACAAGGTTAGAAAGGAGACTCACCTCGTGTCGAATCTACCCCTCGGACTACAATTTGCGCCCGAAACTCCGAACTCTACACCTGAGGACTCGCAACTAGCCAAAAGGTATACAATAACATCAATTCACGCACAATGCGGGAAATTACCCTAGCTATTTTATTAAAATAGCTATTCTTGAAGAATTTCCAAATTCCAACCCCGGTCTCGCATGTTCAAATTCCGAAAATTCTCGAAGCGATCACTCACCCATAGCCTAAGGATCATTAATGTGTGATTTTCCACTTAAATTCATGGCCTAAAACGGATAATCACAAAATCCTCAAGTACCCTAAAATTACTACCAAATGCTATGGTTTTAGATAATTTAATAGTGAATTTAACTAAGAATTAATGTTTGAAACTAGTAAAACTATGGAATTTACTTACCTCAATAACAGTGGTGGAAGGTCCCTTGAAAGGCTCTCTAAACACTTGAGGAGGAAGATGAAAATGGAGGAAAATGCTAAGTCCCGTATTTTATAAAACTGCCCAGGGATTCCTTAACTGCGATCGCGACAAGGGGCATGCGATCGCGAAGGCCAACTGGCCAGACCTCTGCGACCCCGGCAGAGGTCCTACGATCGCGAAGAACAAACTCACCCGGCCCAGACACGACTCTATGCGATCGCGATAAAAGGCTGCGATCGCGAAGGTGTGGAACCCAGACCTATGCGATCGCAAAGGGGAAGCTGCGATCGCAGAGAACAATCAACAGCCCAGCAAAATCCTTCTCCGCGATCGCAACCCACCTTCTGCGATCGCAGAGAAGGAAACCAGATAGCAGAAATTCTGGTTTTTCCAACTTAGCTCCCGGGGGTCTAAAACACACCCGATCCCCTCGGGGCCCCGTCCAAAAGCACCGACAAGTCTGTATACAGGATAAGGACTCGCTCGAACTTCCGGAACATGAATAAAAACAACGAAACTCAGAATTCAACCCCAAAACCAAATTGAATCAAAACTTATAAATGACATAACGGAACTATTCCCGGTCTCGAAATTTCCTTCGGACCTCGGGAACATAAAATCACATTTCAAGCCAAATTTCAAATTCTTTAAAAACCTCAAAACTTCATTAACTCCAATTTTCCTCGTTTTGATCCGAAACCAATCAAATCAAGTCCGTTTCTTACCAAATTTCGCAGATAAATTATATAACACATAATGAACCTGTTCCGAGCGCCAAAATCATAATACGGGCCCGGCAGCACAGGTTTCACATCAAGGTTCATTTTCATAAGCCTTTAATATTTTTATAAAACAATTTTCTTTGAAAATTCATTTCTCGGACTTGGGTCCTCGGAATTCGATTCCGGGCATACGCCCAAGTCCCATATTTTCCTACGAACCTTCTGGGACCGTCGAATCATGGATCGGGGTCCATTTACCAAAAATGTTGACCAAAGTCAACTTTATTCAATTAATTTATCAAATATTTAACTCTCAATCAAGTTTTCACATAAAGGCTTCCCGGCTATGCGCCCGGGCTGCGCACGCACATCGAGGTGAGATTAATGGAGGCTTTCGGGGCCTCGAAACACAGTCAAAATTAGATGCACATAAGATGACCCCTTTTTGGGTCATCACAATTTATCGTTTTTAAAGATTATATTGTTGAAGCCCGACTTAGCCTCGTCACTACTACGCCGAGGTTAGGCTCGACACTTACTCAGTACATGGGGTCGGTTGTACTGATACTACACTTTGTACTCTTTTTGCACAGATCCAGGTACCATTCAGCAGTAGAGGATTCTAGGATGACCACGCAATTTCGTTTGGAGACACGAGGTGCATCTGCCGGCGTTCGCAGATATCCGAGAGTCTTCTCCTATATTTACATACACTGTTTTATATCATTCAGAACAGTTACACTATTTCTTTCAGACATTGTTTGTAGTATTCTTTAGTTGTTTGTGGATTGTGACACCATACCCTAGGGTAGTTCTAGAGTTGTTATTATAAATATTATCGTGGTTTGTTTCATTTAGTTGGTCAATTTTATTATTTTATTTTGTGGTTGTTAGGAATTAATTTGATTAAGTTCATTCAAATTAAATTATTTAAGCTGAAGTAATTAATTAAGGAAAATTAGTTAATCAACTTCAAACATTGGTTTGCCTAGCAAGTGTGGTGTTAGGCACCATCACGATCATTAAGGTTGGGAATTTGGGTCGTGACATGAAGCAACACTCAAAGCTGCACCAATTGCTTATGAGGAGGAGAGAGCTCGAAGAATGGCTCAGAATCGGCCCTTGGGTGCATACCAAATTTGGAAACATAGCTCCAGGCCAAGGGAGAACACTTGGTGATTACGCTAGACCGGTCTACAACAAAGGCTTATCCAAAGTGAGACTACCTCTAGTTGCAGCCAAGAATTTTGATTTAAAGCAAGGGTTGCTCCAAACCATCTAAAACAATTGTGTCCTGAGAGGAAAGATGAACGAAGATCCAAACAATCATATAATGGACTTCGAGGAGATAATGAAAACCTTTCAATATAATGGTGTGTCACAATATGCAGTTTATCTAAGGGCATTACCCTTCACTCTTAAAGATGATGAGAATCACTGGCTTCAAAGCTTTCCCCAGGGATCGATTAGAACATGGGATGAGATGACCAGAAAATTTCTTGCAAAATATTTCTCCTAAGATAAAACGGGCAAGTTTAGAAGAGAAATCCATAACTTTTGCCAGAATGAGACTGAAATAGTGTTTGAAGCTTGGGAAGGATTTAAAGTGATTGTCAGAAAGTGTCAACATAGCAAAATTGAACTCTGGATGCAACTCCAGGACTTTTGGGATGAATTGGCACCAACCTCACGGAGAACATTGAGTAATGCAGCTGGAGGTCCATTGATGAAAAAGACTCTAGAGGAGATAGTCGCTATTCTTGATGTATTGTCTGAAGATGCAAATAAGTGGCTCTCCGAGATTGCTGAAATAAAATATTAACTGGTGTTCAGTAGGTTGATGCTATCACCTCTGTGCAGGTACAACTTGCCATGGCAAAGAAAATAAGGAAGTTGACCTTAGCTTCGATACATAATGAGCCTCATGTAACATGTGATATTCGTGGCAGAGGACACCCTACTCATGGGTGTCAAGCCTCAGTTGAGGAAGTTAATGTTATGGATAATTATAACTATAGTGAAATGGGTCAGAAGCACCCCTATTTTTCATAGCGTTGACCCGGGGGTACAACAAATGCATCACAACAAAATAACTCTAGATTTCAAGGTGCTCCCGATTTTGGGAATCAGCCGAGACCGTAGTTTTAGAGTGAAGAACAAATTTAGGCTGGGTTAGAGATATGATGAAGTCATTCATTATCAAGACTGATGAAAGATTAGATGCTCATGGTGCAACTATTAAAGAACTTGGGATAAGTTTGTGTAACTTTGAGAGACAAGTGGGAAATATGGCAACTATATTATCTGAGAGAATCCCGGATACTCTGCCAGCTGATAATGAAAAGAATCCCAAATAAACGGTAAATTTTGTGACCTTGAGAAACAGACAAGTGTTGAAAAATCTCACTCCAATTCACAAAGAAGCTGCACCTAAAAAAGAAAATGGGAAGGAGCTGAAAATTAACGATGACAAAAAGACTGAGAAGAAGAAAGTTAAGAAGGGAGTGGAGAAAAAGAAGAAGGAGGAATCTGATGATGTGAGAAAGCACATGCCTGCTCTATCTTTTCCCCAAAAGCTCTATAGAGAAAAGTTGGACAAGCAGTTTGAGAAATTTTTAGACATGCTAAGACAGGTTCATGTAAACCTGCCATTCACTGAAGTTCTCTCACAAATGACAGCTTATGCAAAGTTCTTGAAGTAGATCCTTACGATGAAGAGAAAGATAGAAGAGACCAAGGTTCTTAAGCGCACAGAGCATTGCAGTGCAATCTTGAAAAACAAACTTGTCATGCCCCAACCTCGGGGATCGTGACCGGTGCTCAACCGAGGGGACCCGATCGAGCAATCCCCTTAGATACTTTCTACCCACTTGCTTTTGATCAGGAAAAGGCGCATTTTCATTAGTTAAAGAGTAGAGGGATCATATATACATGAACATTACTAATTCATTTCATTTTGTTACATCATTGATAAGTTTTAAAATACATACATCTTATGATTTAGTGGAACAAAATCCAAAACACAACATAATCCATTTCACCCTCCTAGTACCCATATACAACCCACATAATGTCTATGTAGCTTCTAAAGATACCAAAGAGAGTGGAAAGATAGTGACGGTGACAAGGTCACGACTATACCTCAAAATGACTACAACATGGCAAAAGATATAATACAAGACCATAGTATGAACTGGGGCTCACCGATTTTGCTGAAAAGAGGATGCATTACTGCTTGTGATCAACACTGTCTGCCACAGAACCACCTGCATCCATTTAAAGATGCAGCACCCCTGGTAAAAGGGATGTCAGTATTGTCGAATAGTACTAGTATGAAAGCTAAACACCATTACAATAACATGAATAACATTACAAGGTAAACAGTCAAGAAGACAATACGAACCGTAAATAATACTAAAATATCTAGGTAAGGATCACTTAGATTTTCATGTCTATTTTATGCCACAGTCCATCATACCACCGTGTTCTTACACGGAGTCTGATCTCGGTCTGATCGGCTAAGCCATCTCATTTGAGACATCAAACATATTCACATTTAACTCACAATACCACCATGTTATTACACGGAGTCCGATCTCGACCCGATCGACTAAGCCATATCATATGAGACATCAACCATTTCAATCAATCATCTTACTTCATATTCCTTTCCCATCTCATCAGCACATTAGCACAAGTGGCTTTAATTATAGAGTCGTTCTTGGCGCTTGGCCTTAATTCATAGTTCAAGTTCTTTTCCACATTCCAACATTTTTACTATCATCAATAACAACACGGTCTTTAATCAAGGCTCTTGATTTCAAATGTGAGCAAATTTAGAATTCAAGGCACATAGAGGCTCTCCAAACAATTTGGCATAACAGTCTTTAATCGGATTTAACCTAAAGTCTAGGCATTTTTAGCACACATATTCTAAGTGTTGAACATTATATCAGATGGCGAGTTAACATGCCGAAAGCATGGGAATACATACTACACATATATTTTCACAGCAAATACATTCGGGATAGCAATTTCTAGGACGATCGAATTCAGACTTACATCGATTTCACGAATAGCATGGGATTCAATTTTATGAAGTGGGGGTTTATCCAACATACCTCAATAGAGCCTCTTAAAACTCTAAGATGTTCCAGAATATTAGCGACTTCAATCTATTTTAGCAATATAGCAAAATTGAACCCAAAATTAGGAAAACAATCATAATTCTAGTTCACTTGAGCATTCTATCAAACACTATGTGAGTATTAAAATTTTATAGCCCTTTTTAGGAAAGACTACACCAACCCATTCCCCATTTTCTTCTATCTTTCCCTCACAACCTCTCACATGCCTTAGGAACACATGCATGCAAGGTAATCGCTCCCATCCCCATGAATCACCTCACCAAGGGCCCATTCTAATTATATTTTGAAATTAAGAGCTTGGGGTGATAGAAGCTTACCTCTTGGGAAGAACACCTAGGTGCCTCTCTTGATAATATTCAAGGTGTTTAAGCAAGAATTGAATAACAATTGATGAAGATCGCTTTCTCTCTCTAGGATCCTTTCCCTCACTCTAAAATATACGATAATAGGATCAAAATGGCATAATGTGGGTGTTTTAACGAGATAGGGTCGGGTTTAAAACCCCCAAAATGAAGCTTCGGAACTGGGTTTGCGGTCGCATATGCAACCACATAACGGTTCTACGGTCTCCAAAATAGGCCGCATAATGGCCTTCAACGCTGGCATTTTTCTGCTTTGGTCTGCGACCAGTCTGTGGTCCGCAGGCCTGTTCCGCGGTCGCATAATGCGCCGCAGAACTCCCATATGACAGATCTCAAAGTTGGTTATGCGATCAAAGTGCGGCCAATGAAATGGTTCTGCGGTTTCATAATGGGCCACAAAAATGACACCAAAAATGGCACAAAAGACTACCTCACTCTGCGACTATTCTGCGGTCCGCATAGTGATTCTGCGGCCGCATAATGGGCCACAGAAATGACCTATATTTGCCAACATTTTAACTTCTCTATAATTAACCTCTACACTTAGTTCGGCATCACAAAATACTGGTTTTTAGAATAAATTTTTACGGGACCTTACAAAACTCCCACAAAACTGTAGTGATCTAGGGAGTTTTACTATACCTTGCTCTTTAGGCAGTCCTAACTTTGATAAATCTTTATGCGATTCTGTAGCCTTAAATAATCAATTCCCTTGTCTATTCACAGGAAGGTGGAGAATGAAACTGGAGAGATAAGATTAACACCAATATCCTTGTAGCTAGCCGACCAAACAACAATAACACCTGAGGGGATAGTGGAAGATGTCTTGGTGCGGGTGGATAAGTTTGTAATTCCGATTGATTTCATAGTGGTATAGATGGAGGAGAATAATAAGATACCCCTAATCTTAGGAAGACCATTCTTAGCAACGGGTAGAGCAATATTAGATATACACGATAGAAAATTCTTGCTGAGAGTGGGTGATGAGACTGTAACTTTCGAGATTAATGTAGAAACGGGGGTGAAAAGGGAGAAGATAGCTACAAGTGTTGAGTGGAAGGTGAAGGGTGTGAAAACGAAGACCTAGTGATAGAAAAAGACATGTATGAGGTGTACCCGTCCACGTGGATGTGTGCACTAGTTTGGGCTCGCGGAATGGAGCCCGACTTTGATTCACACCCCGACTAGAGATTCAGGGAAGCTTCCTCTACCTTATGCTTTTGAATTATGCATCATGGGGACATTCCACAATTTAAAGTGTGGGGTGGGGGATAATTGTATGTTGTATGTATATTTGTTAGTTTGTTTTTGCTTTTTAGAGCTTTTGGTTAGAAAAAATTGAAAAAACCAAAAGAATTTTAAAAATGTTGACTTTTCCCGACGATGGATATCATTCAACAGGTTTCTTGATTTTAAAAATGTTGAATTTTAAAAATGTTGACTTCACGATTTTATAAGTATGAGCGAGTTTGTGTTAATTAGCCTCGCGTAATAATTCTATATTAGCTTTTTCCGAAGACTAACAAGACTTCCTAATTGAATTATCCCTAATAATTAAGATATTAAGCACACCCGAATATGGATACAAGTAGTTCAATCATATCCCTAGGTAGAATCTACAAAATGAGGGCTAAATCCTCAAGTTCTTGTTAATTAATCTTTCCCAACCCCAAAATAATCTTTTCCAAAATTAATTCGAAGTTAATGGGCCAGTCCTAGGGTTAGCTAATCCTTTTAAAAATATTAAAGAACAAGAATAATTAAAGACACAGTAACTCACTTCAATATAACTAAAAATCGTTCAATACATAAGCACAACAAGATATTTGATCCAAGTGTTGGAGAAAATACTACACATTAAAATATTCAATACAAAGCAAGGAAATGAAGAAATGAGCATAAATGAGCATGAAATTCTCAACAAAAGTTTCAAATCTTCAAGACCCAAGTGTGTGTGCAAGAACCCTAGCTCCAAAACTTGTCTTCTCTAGTCTAAGGACTGAAAAATAAGCCAAAGATATTTTACAAATGAGCTAGGTCGGGTATTAAATGGCTTGGGGGTCAAAAACGTGAAATTCCAGAACTGCCCAATTTTTCCGCCCAGTTGTTCTTCGCGTTCGCGAAGGCTTGTTTCCTTCAGCATCGCATTCGTGATTGTACCTTCGCGTTCAGAAAGGTTTACTTCCTCCAGCATCGCGTTCGCGTATAGCTCTTCGCGTTCGCAAAGGCTTGTTTCCTGAATCTGCGCGTCCGCGTCTAACCCTTCGCGTTCGCGAATGGTAATTCACTGGGCAGTACTTTTGTTTGCATTTAGCTCCTTTTTGACCGGTTTTCACATGGTTTCTTGACCATAACTTATAAATCACTTGGTACCTGAAATATGCCAATAAACCTTAATAACTGCCTTAGTTTCTCAACAAAATCATACAAAAGCCTAAGTATCAAGAGGAGATAAGTTGGTAAAATACCAACTTATCAAACCCCCAAACTTAAATTATTTCTTGTCCTCAAGCAATTCAACAACTAAGAATATCCTTCAATAAAATCACCAATCAAGCTCAATGTAATACCAAACATAATTTCAAGTCAAAAGGGTTCAACTTAAGCACAATCTAATGACTTCGGTTGGTACCAACAATTAATCCAAAGCATATGAATCACCAACTTCTCTAAAAAAAAAATTCAACTCAAGTGCTCAAACACTACATTAATCAAAGTAGCAACCAAGTCATGACACTAAAGCTTCATAATTTTCCTCATTATCACAAACAATTTTCTTTTAATCTTTCCTCCCAATTGGAGATTGGATTAAGTTCACAACTCACAATTGCCCTCACATTTAAGAGAGAATCCCAACTTATAAATTGCAATTTAAACACAAATGGGATATCAAATGAAAGAATTAACTCTCTCTCTCTCTCTCTCTCTCTCTCTCACACACACACACACACACACACAAAGATGTTCAAATGCACAAAAGTAGTGCCATAAGCTTTCCCTTCATGTATTTCTCCACTAATGTTGACACACTTGGTTCAAAATCAAGTAGGACATAAAGGATTGTGATGTAGGTTTTTTGCTAAGGTAGGGCACAATTTGGATAAGAGTGACTTCAAACCTCCCTAAACACTACAATTTACAACAATTAAAGCATACTTCCTTCAAAAACATTTTCATCCTTTCTTCACTTTTCATTCCACACCTAGTCTTCCCTTTATTCACAACGAAGTCCATAGTGATACGCTCCTACTTCAACTCAGGAATCTCTATCTGCTAAAGCAAACCACTGGGTCTCGGATGCTCATAATTTACATGCTGACAATTCAGGCACCGAGCTACATAAACAACTATATCTTTCTTCATCCTCCTCCACCAATAATGTTGCTGCAAGTCCTGATACATCTTTGCGGCGCCCGGGTGAATAGAATATCGAGAACTGTGATCCTCCTCAAGAATTAACTCACGAAGCCCATCAACATTAGGCACATACACGCGACCCTGCATCCTCAAAACTCCATCGTCTCCAACAGTAACCTGCTTGGCACCACCATACCGCACTATATCCCCAAGGACCAACAAGTGAGGGTCGTCAAACTGCCAATCTCTGATACGCTCAAACAAAGAAGACCGAGCGACTGTGCAAGCTAGAACACGACTTGGCTCTAAAATATCCAACCTCACAAACTGATTGGCTAAAGTCCAAACATCTGGTGCTAGTGGCCTCTCACCGACTGGAATGAACACAAGGCTACCCATACTCGCTGCCTTCCTACTCAGTGCGTCAGCCACCACAATTTCCTTTCTGGGATAGTACAAGGTGGTGATATCATAGTCTTTGAATAACTCCAACCACCTTCTCCACCTCAAACTGAGATCCTTTTGCTTGAACAAATACTGAAGGCTGCGATGATCCGTGAAAGCCTCACACGACACGCCATAAAGATAGTGCCTCCAAATCTTCAGCACATGAACAATGGCTGCCAACTCTATATCATGGACAAGGTAATTCTTCTCATCAACCTTCAGTTGTCAAGACGCATATGAAATCACCCTGCCCTCCTGCATCAATACTGCTCCGAGCCCAACACGAGAAGCATCACAATATATCGTGTAAAATCTTGAACCTGATGGTACCACCAACATCGATGATGTAGTCAAAGATGTCTTAAGCTTTTGAAAGCTCGCCTCGCACCTGTATGACCATCTGAACGGGGCACCCTTTTGGGTCAACCTGGTCAACGGGGTTGCTATAGATGAATACCCCTCTACAAATCGACGGTAGTAACCCACCAAACCCAAGAAGCTCATGATCTCCGTTGCTGAAGTGGGTCTAGGCCAATTCTGGACTTCCTCAATCTTCTTAAGATCTACCCGAATGCCCTCTGCTGATAAAACGTGGCCCAAGAAAGAGACTGAATCCAACCAAAACTCGCACTTCAAAAATTTAATATACAACCGGCTGCCCCTTAGAGTCTGAAGCATAATCCTAAGGTGTTGCTCATGCTCCTTCCGGCTGGGGGAGTATATCAAGATGTCATCAATAAACACAATCACAAAGAAGTACAAATAAGTCTTGCACACTCGGTTCATCAAATCCATAAATGATGCTGGGGCATTGGCCAACTCAAAGGACATCACCAGAAACTCATAGTGCCCATACCGCGTCCGAAAAGTTATCTTAGGGACATCAGATGCCCTAATCCTCAACTGATGATAGCCAGATCTCAAATCAATCTTCAAAAACACCTTGGCACCCTGAAGCTGATCTAATAAATCATCAATCCTTGGCAACGGATAATTGTTCTTGATTGTGACTTTGTTCAACTGCCGATAATCTATACACATCCTCATAGACCCATCATATTTCTTCACAAAAAACACCGGTGCACCCCAATGTGAGACACTAGGTCTAATGAAACCCTTATCAAGCAAATCCTGCAACTGTTCCTTCATTTCTTTCAACTCTGACAGGGCTATCCAGTATGGTAGAATGGAAATGGACTTAGTTCTCGGAGCCAAATTAATACAGAAATCAATATCCCTGTCGAGTGGAATCCTCGACAGGTCTATAGGGAATACCTCTTGAAACTCACGAACAACATGCACATAATCCGTAGAAGGAACATCTGCACTAGAATCACGAACATAAGCCAAATAAGCCAAACACCCCTTCTCGACCGTACATCGAGCCTTCATATAAGAGATAACCCTGGTGGTAGAATTGCCATGAGTCCCTCTCGACTCTAATCGAGGCAACACCGGCGAGGATAACATCACTGTCTTGGTGTGACAGTCTAATATAGCCTGATAAAGTGACAGCCAATCCATCCCCAATATGACATCAAAATCCACCATATCGAGGAGTATAAGATCAACACTGGTTTCAAGACTCTTAATAGTGACCACACACGAACGACATACACAATCTACAACAACAGCATACCCCACAGGCGTAGACACACATACAGGGGCACTTAAATAATCATGAGGCACAACCGAATATGAAGCAAAATAAGATTACACATAGAAGTAAGTAGACTCCGAATCAAATAAAACTGAAGCATCTCTACTACAAACTCAAACAAGACCTGTAATAATTATATCGGATGACTCATCCTCTGGTCTGGCTGGAAAAGAATAACATCAGAGCTGGTGCCCACCACTCTGAACCATATCCCTGGGACGACCTCTAGATGGCGGGCCTCCACCTCTAACGGCCTGACCTCCACCTCTAACAGTTTGGCCTCTACCTCTAGCTGCCTGACCCTTGACTCTGGGTGGCTGAGCAGGCGGTGCAGAAACTGGTGCCGGAACCATGGCACGAAAACTCTGATGCCATGGCGGAACAACCAATAATCTTGTACAGGTCCTCCTGACATGCCCATCACCACCACACTCGAAACATCCATCCTGATATTGTGGCTGTGGAAACTGGGATTGACCCGAACATGACGGATGATCATGGTAATAACTCTGAATAGGAGGTGCACTGATAGAAGCTGGTAGTGGACTATAGGATGGCTGCCTAGAAGGAGGCACATACGGACCACAACTCCCTAAAGCACTGTGGATGCCTAAAGCGCTGAATGGAACAACCTGGGAGGATGGACCGCTAAACCCATCGTAATGACGAGGTCTCTTGTCTGAGCTCTGACCTCCTTGTCCAAGAACTATCTCGACTCGCCTGGCAACATTGGCTGCCACCTAAAAGGAAATCTCGCTCACTGTCTCCTTAGTCATCTTCCTTCTAATAAGATGAGCAAGTCCCTAAATAAAACTCCGCACCCTCTTCCTCTCGGTAGGAAGCACAAAAAGAGCATGACGGGCCAAATCCAAAAAATGGGTCCCATACTGAGTAACTGCCGTACTACCCTGCTGGAGACGCTCGAACTGATGGCGGTGCTCCTCCCTCAAGGTAATAGGCAGAAACTTCTCTGTGAAATGATGACTGAACTGGTCCCAAGTAAGAGCTGGCGAACCAGTTGGTCTAGTCAACAAATAATCCCTCCACCATTTCTTGGCAGAACCAGTCATCTGAAAAGAAGCAAAGTCGACCCCATTGGTTTCCAATATACCCATGTTCCGAAGAACCTCATGATAGATATAAAGATACTCCTGGGGATCTTCTGAAGTAGCACCACCGAAATGGACTGGAAAGAGCTTAGTAAACCTATCCAATCTCCACAAGGCTTAAGAAGACATGGATGACCCATATCCAGTTTGTACCGCAACAACCGACTGAACTACTGTAACTAATGAGTTGTTGGAGTTTGATACTGGAAGCCATTTGCTCCGGTGTGTGAGTATCAGGAGTCTAGGCTCCTCCTCCAACCTGAGAGACGGCTGGTGCCATGGGGAATGCGCAAGTCTGGGCCACACTCTCCATAAGGCCCACCAATCAGACCAAAGTATCGTGAAGCACGGGGGTGGAAATGAACCCCTCCGGGACCTGAGCTGGCCCGACGGGAAGAGTCTGAGCTGAAACCTCCTCATCGAACTCTACCTGAGGTCCACTACAAGGGCTTCTGCTCGGGCTCTAGGCTAAGCCTTACCCCTACCTCGACCTCTGGCACGACCTCCGCCTCGACCTTTGCCCCGAGCAAAAGCTACTGCTTGAGGCTTTGGCTGCTGCTCACCTGAAGAAGTGGTACGCGTTCTCGCCATTTGCGGGAGAATAAGAATAGGAGAGTTCAATCAATATTGAGAAAACAAAGTCGCACGACAGAGTTGAATGAATGTGAAATTTGTTCTTAAAATTATATCCTCTGGGAGATAAGTGCAGACGTCTCCGTACCGATCCCCCATACTCTACTAAGATTGTCCGTGAATTTTGAGACCTAGGAAACCTAGTGTTCTGATACCAACTTGTCACGATCCGAAATTCCCTATCGTTGGGACCGTGATGGCGCCTAACATCACACTTACCAAGCAAGCTAACGTTAGAGGTTATTTAGCCAATTCTTTACCTTTAGGTGATTACCAGTAAACAAGACATAAATAAATTTAAATAAATGCAAAATTTCATAAATAAAACTTTAATTACACATTATTACTACCCAGAATACGGAGTCACTATTCATGAACATACTAAGATTTTTCTACCAATATTTATTCGAATGAAAGTACAACTGTTTATGGAATAAAGAAAAACAGTAAGTATGAGAGTGTATAAGGGGATGCAAGGGCCTGCGGATGCCAACAGGACTACCTTGGGTCTCCTAACTGTGAAGTCTGCAGCCAACCTCTAGATCAGCAACCTGCTCCAAAATCTGCACAGGAAGTGCATAGTGCAGTATCAGTACAACCGACCCCATGTAATGGTAAGTGTTGAGCCTAACCTCGACGAAGGAGTGACAATGCTACAACGGTACACTCACAATAAAATCTGCATACAATGAATAATAAAGGCAGAAAAGAAGAAAGAATAACGTAAAAATAGTAGCTTTAAAGAAATAAATATAGTACCCAACGTATTTCATCAATATTCAGCTATTACCAATCCTTAAGTGCAGTTCAAGGCTATCGTACAACAAACACAGTCAAGGAAGAAGCATAAGCATATACATTGTTGCGGCACACAACTCGATCCCTCCGTACATATCATAATCCTCAGTTATTTCCTCATAGTAACATAATCAACATAATATAAATAAAGGTGTTGCGGCGTGCAACCCGATCCTATATCACAATAATCAAAATCGCGGTTCACTCTTATTTCACCACATTTCACCCTTATTACACCTGTTGCGACGTGCTACCCGATCCTACTGTATAATATCAATTCACCCTTATTCCTCCTCAATATATCACCCTTATTCCTCATGTTGCGGCACACAACCCGATCCCACCGTATAATATCAATTCACCCTTATTCTTCCTCAATATATCACCCTTATTCCTCCTAAGGACTTTCGATTTCGATTCCGGGCATACGCCCAAGTGCCAAATCATAATACTGACCCAGTAGGACAGCCAAAACACGAATCGAAGTCCGTTTACCAAAATTGTTGACCGAAGTCAATCCAAATGAAGTTTTAGGCAAAGTTTCTTATTTTTACCAGTTTTTAACATAAAAGCATATCGGATAGACACCCAGACTGCGCACGCAAATTGAGAAACACTAAAACATGACTCATAACGAAATCGGATCACAGAATAAGGTTTAAATTATAAGATGACCTATCGGTTCATCATAATTTTCATGTATTATGCTAATCCAAACTCTTAGAATGGTTTTGATAAAAGAATTATAACTAATTGCGAAAATGTAAACTAACCTAGAAAGCAAGGAAAATGATCAATGGCTACAAGCATGGATGCATCGGGAATTACGCTCAAGTAACGATCCAATATATTTCACAATTTTACAAATATGAGCGAGTTTATGTTAATTAGCCTCGGGTAATAATTCTATGTTAGCTTATTTCGAAGACTAACCAGACTTCCTAATTGAATTATCCCTATAACAATAAAGAGATTAAGAACACCTGAATATGGCTACAAGTAGTTCATTCCTATCCCTATGTAGAATCTATAAAATGAGGGTTAAAGCCTCAAGTTTTTGTTAATTAATCTTTTCCAACCCCAAATAATCTTTTCCAAAATTAATTCTGTTTACCTTGAAAATGGTAATCACAATTATATTTGATTTTTTGGTTATATAAATATGTGATTTATTTTAATAACATGTGTTAGCAATAGATGCCAAGTGTAAGTAAGGAAAATAAGAAATGCAAACCAAGCTGTTACAAGGCTGGCCTCGAGCTTCCGAAGTGGGACCCCGAGGTTTAATTATAACGCTGAGTGAGATGTGATCGATGAAAATACATCAATAGTGGGGGCCTCGATGATGTCCCTTTATGGTGAGTAATGAGTAATAAATGAAGAACAATTAATGAACACAATAAATGGTAAGCAATAAATCAAAGAGAAATATTTGAGCACGTTTAGATAAAGAGCAGAGAATGTTCTTGTTGTATTGAATATCATGTATGTTACAAAATGACAATGGTCCCCTTTATATAGGAGGAGGGGGGGGGGGGTCTCCCAATATAGAACGTGTATAATTATTACAAAAGAAACACTATTGGTACAACTATTTAATGTCTTAGTACGGATTTGTACTATTCTTGCAGACTTGGTCAGCTCTAACCACGTGTCCTTGGGAGTTTCCTGCCTTTCCATGATGGTCATCGATTTGTACTGCCCCGAGGTCGAGCACATGGAACCTTCGATATGCTCCCTCGGATCCAATCTTCGAACCTTGCTCCGAGCTTCTCGAGGTCGGGCGCTGAATGCCACAGTGGCCTTAAAAATCAGACTCTCTGATATTGGCCGTATACAGATAATCCCCACGTTTCGTAGAATGAAATAATAAGAAACGGTCCTGACTTCTTGCCTCTTCGATATCCTCATTATGATGTCAGCCACGTGACATCATTAAATGATGCGATAGAAGGGTTGTAGAGTGGCCGCTGTCAACACGGTTCTTGAAAAGCCCACGAACCGCTATTGGTCGAATTTTCCTCTCCTCCAACATGCTCAAACGATTCCTATAAATACTTCAATTTTTTATATTTTAAACTTTTACAATACCTTTAAACCTTTCGATCTTCACTAACAGTTTCCTGCCTTTATCCTTCTTATGTGTTTACTTCTTCATCAGCTTACTTCAAAACTCTATTATAACCATGGCCAAAACTTCTAAAACGGTCCCTTAGAAAGAGGAAACCTCTTCTTCGTCATGCCCGTCTAAGTACAAATCAAAAGCACCTCCCCGAATCGAGGAGTGCATTCATGTTCCCTTTGAGATATCCTCCGATTTTAAAATTTATAAACCTCATTCGACACCGGGCCGATGCGAGCCCATGTCTCTGTACATAAATGTAGTAACTGATGCAAAGAAGGTAAAGATAGATTGCCGTTGGGGGGAGGCGGTGCATGTGGAAATCCCTTCATCGGAAGAAAGCATAACTACAAATAAAGTTTGATTCCTCAATGTCTATACGTACCCTTTTACCTTAGGGTCTGTAGATTCCTCTTCTCCACCAATAGACCCGGTGATCCTCGACTTTTGTCGTCAATATTGAGTGATGCTTGGTTAGATATATCATTCTTTTTGGAGGATTGTATATATTATTAGATATTTCTCGAATATGGTCGGGGGGATGTCTTTCACCCTTCATCATCTGATCAGATTATATAGCCCTCGTCTCTATCAAGGGGGCTTAGTCAAGCTGCAACGTCAATCTGCCAAAGCATTTTTTGCCTGCATCGACGAGGACAAAGACCAGGGATGGATGATTTGGTTTGTCCGAGTCAGGACCTCGGACATTATCCCTTCCCAAAAGATGCCATTTCCCAAAAATGGAATGTGAGACGTAAGTGTCGCTACACCGAGCATGCTTGATCATCCGAATGCCATTTTTTGTCTTGTGAACTAATTCCTTTATTTTTGGCTTGATTTTCTTCTAATAGCATAGCAACTGTGTGGTTCCCCGGCGCGGTCAAGGACCTTCCGGGATGGGTGAAACTCTTGGACTCCGCCTTCCCAAATAACAAGCACGTTTGGCGTGATTTGTCCAAGACACGATGGCAGACCAAAAATCATGGTATGCCCTCACTGCTTTTACTTCTAAATTCCTTATAAGTAGACTTCACGGTGATATGTTTGATATTTCGTGCTTCTGCAGGCCTTGGGAAAGACATTTCGATAAGAACGCCTTCTCTTGGCGAAGAAGAAACCCAAAAACCTATCCAGGACAAAACAAGAAGAGGGAGACGCCGGCAGAGTCTCCGAAACCAAAGAAAACCCCGGGTCGGAAGCCTAGGACCGCTGCAACGGTCAAAACTTCGACGGTTGTTGAGAGTCTTTCGCTGAAGACGAAGATGATAGTTGCCCAGTGGTGCATAGGACACAATGAAGCACTGATGCTTCGAAGGTTTCCGGGAAGAAGACTGCTGAGTCAGAGCTGGCCAATGCAGCCCCGCCTCGTGTTGAGGGGACCCTCGAGGAGGGTTTAGATACAGTCCCCGAGCCAACTGTCAGACAAGATACAACTTGTTCCGACGAACACTTGGCTGGCGAATTTGGAGGATCCAGCCTTGAGGCTCTTCGAGGGCGTGGGGAATCCCCTATAGAGGTTGATTCCATAGATGATCTCCAATCGGGTCCATCATTTTTGACATGGCAAATATGGGATGCCCAAAACAGGAAAGCTCCCGATGTTGGGGTATCCTAGGGAGAGCATGATTTGTTCAAAGATTACATTTTCGGTGTTGAGGAGGATGCCGATCTCGATGCCCTCATCGCTCTCAATGAGGGTGAGAGACTCTATAAACAAGTGATCTTTTTGACATAACTTTTGTGTTTTGTGTTTTGACCCTTGTCTTTCTAACTTATTTTCTTTGCGTTGTTGATCAAGAAGTTGTATGACCAGGCTTTTGCCAAGCTGCAAGATGAGCTGACTCATTGTGAGGAGGAGCTCGAGATACTCACGTCGGAGTTGAATGAGCTGAAGACTTCATCTACCCAAAAGGAAGAGGAATTGATCGATTTTTGAGCAAGCTCGGAGAAGGTGCTCCAGGAGCGGGACAACTTTATCGAGCATGTAGTTTGGTATCCATGAGCTTTGCCTTTTATCATCATAACTTGGTTGTTATTACCTTGACTTGACATTTGCATATTGAGCAAAAGGATGCCCTAGTGGGGCGGCTTCGGGAAGAGATTGCGGCCAAAGACGCCAAGATCCTTGAGCTGAAGCGGCACAATGGTAGCGAGACCTCGGAGAGGGATATTCTTCGGGAAGAGCTGGCCTCGACTCAGGGTCTTCTTCGAGGTTCTCAAGAGGAGGCTCACAAATTTGAAGTGATCCTTTGTCACGACCCAAAACCTATGGGTTGTGATGGTGCCGGACACCATTGTCAGGCAAGCCAACCCCTTAATCAGTTGAAATACCTTCTTGTTTAACAATTTTGAAATCGTTGCCTTTATTGCATTTCATAATCAAATAAATAATTTTTTTTTTGTAAATTAAACACGACAGGGAATCCATTTAATTCAATAAAACAAGACTCAACACATCCCCAGAACCCGGTGACACAAGTACATGAGCAATTTCTAAGAATTTATACAATTATACAATGCTTGTCCGAAAAACAAATTGGACAAAGGAAATAAATATAAAATGTAAGTACACAGAAGGGAGACTCTGGCAGCTGTGGAACGTGTCTGGATGAATGCAACCCGTATAAGTCTCCAAATCAATGACTGTACTATAAAGGTACCTTTGCAACAAAATGCACAGAAAGTGTTGTATGAGTACATATACATATTTGTACCCAGTGAGTATCCCGTCTAATCTCGAAGAAGTAGTGACGAGAGGTCGACTCGATACTCACTAAGGTCTAACAGTGATAATAATAGGCAGGATATAAGGAAAACAGTAGGCATGTAAGACAAATAAACATTGAAATGCATCAATATGAGGTATCCAAATAACGGTGGAAATCAAGCAAGTCCTGTATTCGCCGTGGCGTACGGCCCGATCCCATAGTGTAATCACTCTCATCACTCCGCCATGGCGTACGGCCCGATCCCATAATGAAATCACTCTCATCACTCCGCCGTGGCGTACGGCCCGATCCCATAGTGTAATCACTCTCATCACTCCGCCATGGCGTACGGCCCGATCCCATAATGAAATCACTCTCATCACTCCCCGTGGCGTACGGCTCAATCCCATAATGAAATCACTCTCATCCCTCCGCCGTGGCGTACGACCCGATCACATAATGAAATCACTCTCATCACTCCGCCGTGGCGTACGACCCGATCCTATAATGAAATCACTCTCATCATTCCGTCATGGCGTACGTCCCGATCCCATAATGAAATCACTCTCATCACTCCACCGTGGCGTACGGCCCGATCCCATAATGAAATCACTCTCATCACTCCGCCATGGCGTACGACCCGATCCCATAATGAAATCACTCTCATCACTCCACCGTGGCGTACGGCCCGATCCCATAATGAAATCACTCTCATCACTCCGTCGTGGCGTACGTCCCGATCCCATAATGAAATCACTCTCATCAATCCACCGTGGCGTACGGCCCGATCCCATAATGAAATCACTCTCATTACTCCTCCATGGCGTACGACCCGATCCCATAATGAAATCACTCTCATCACTCCGCCGTGGCATACGGCCCGATCCCATAATGAAATCACTCTCATCACTCCGCCGTGGCATACGGCCCGATCCCATAATGAAATCACTCTCATCACTCCGACGTGGCGTACGGCCCGATCCCATAATGAAATCACTCTCATCACTCCGCCGTGGTGTAAGGCCCGATCCCATAATGAAATAACTCTCATCACTCCGCCGTGGCATACGGCCCGCTCCCATAATGAAATCACTCTCATCACTCCGCCGTGGCGTACGGCCCGATCCCATAATAAAATCACTCTCATCACTCCGCCATGGCGTACGGCCCGATCCCATAATGAAATCACTCTCATCATTCTTCCGTGGCGTACGACCCGATTCCATAATGAAATCGCTATCATCACGCTGCCGTGGCGTATGACCCGATCCCATAATGAAATCACTCTCATCACTCCGCCATGGCGTACGGCCCGATCCCATAATGAAATCACTCTCATCACTCCGCCGTGGCGTACGGCCTGATCACATAATGAAATCACTCTCATCACTCCGCCGTGGCGTACGACCCGATCCCATAATGAAATCACTCTCATCACTCCGCCATGGCGTACGGCCCGATCCCATAATGAAATCACTCTCATCATTCTTCCGTGGCGTACGACCCGATTCCATAATGAAATCGCTATCATCACTCTGCCGTGGCGTATGACCCGATCCCATAATGAAATCACTCTCATCACTCCGTCGTGGCGTACGGCCCGATCCCATAATTTAATCACTCTCATAACTCCGCCGTGGCGTACGGCCCGATCCCATAATGAAAAACAAGAACAATGGAAATGAGTCAAGTATCACTATCCTTTATATAAAACATTACCAATCACAACAGAAGCACAGAGCATATTTACATCATGATAGGGGAAAAAATTAAACATGATGTGGCCTAACTACCCGGACAAAACAATAATAGCCACTACGTACGGACTCTCGTCACTTGGTGGGTGCGTAGCCCCCAAACATGTACACATCGAATTTGAAGTTACCTAGGGGGACAATTCCCTCTTACAAGGTTAGAAAGGAGACTCACCTCGCTCCGAAGATTCATCACCGGCTTCCAAGCCTCTACGACGACTAAAATGGATGCGCAACGCTCCCAAACTATCCAGATAACGATAATTCNGAATCTCTACCCGAAACTTTACTAATTCAATTACACATTTCACTCAATTATTCATGCTCAATTCGTGGCTAAAATCCAAATTTCCAAATTTCTAGGTTTCTTCCAAATTTTCCTCAAATGTTTCCTAATTTTCATGTTCTAATCCATGTAATAATCTTGTATCTAACTTGAAATGAGTAGGAGTAACTTACCTTAACATAGATGACGAAATCCTCTCTTGAAGCTCTCCAAAAATCGCCCATGGCTTTGAAAAATGAGAGAGAAATGCCAAAATCCCGTTTTAATCAACACTGCCCAGCACAGGCCTTCTCTGCGATCGCAGGAGAGCCTTTGTGATTGCACAGGCCACCCAGGACCCTCCTCCGTGATCGTACCAACAGACCTGCGGTCGCACAGGTCATCTCCAGTACCCTCACTCGCTCTCTTCTGCGAACGCAGTAGCAGGCCTGCGATCGCACTGCTCTGCCTAGACCTTCTCCGCGATCGCACACCAAAATCCGCGATCGCATAGAACAAAACCACTGCCCCTCAATTCCTTCTTTGCGATCTTAAGCAAAGGCTGTGACCGCATAGAACACCATCAGCACCAGAAAACTAGCAACAACAATTCAACCTGAAATGCACCGTAACCACCCCGAAACACACCCGAGGCCCTCGGGACCCCATCCAAACACACGACTCAGCCCCATAACATCCCACGAACTTGCTCGAGGCTTCAAATCACATCAAACAACACCGAAATCACGAACCGCACAAAAATCCAACTTTATGAACTTTGGAATTTCTAACTTTCACTTCCGATGCCGAAACCTATCAAACCACATCCGATTGAGCTCAAATTTTGCAGGCAAGTCATATTCGACATAACGGACCTGCTCCAACTTCTGGAATCGCATTCCGACCCCGATATCAAAATTTCCATTTCCGGTCGAGTTCCTCAAAAAAACCTTCAGTTTTCTATCTTTAGCCAAATGACCTTAAACTGACTTCCGGATATCCGAATTCACTTCCGGATATCTAAATTCACTTCTGATCACACTCCCAACTCTAGAATCACCATACGGAGCTATTCCCAGACTCGGAGTCCCAAACAGACATCGATATCATTGAAATGTACTTCAAGTCAAACTTAGGAAATTTCCTTATACTGACTTTCCACAATATGCGCTGAATTGTTCCCGGATTATCCAAAACCCGTTATGGACATACGCCCAAGTCCAAAATTATCATATGAACCTGCTGGAACCTTCGGATCCTGATTCCGGAGTCGTTTACTCAAAATCCCAGCCTTACTCGATTTCTTCAACTTAAGACTTCTGAAATGAGAATGTTCCTTTAAATTCAACTCCGATCTTCCTGAATTTCATTTCCGACAATATGCACAAGTCAATATACCTGAAATGAAGGTGTTCGTGACTCCCAACTGCTGAACGACGCGCTGGATCTCAAAACGACCGGTCGGGTCGTTACATTCTCCCCCACTTAAACAGACGTTCGTCCTCGAACGTGCCAAGAACTGCCCCAGAATTACCTGGAATCACTGTTTAACACCTCGTGCACCTGCCCATGCTACCACAACCCTGTTGAGCACATAAGCTTGATCAAATCTGAAGATATCCTCCTCTTATTCATACAATACGTTCCAAACTCGGTTCCAACACCCGAAATTCTCTGCCATGCCTTATTCTAATATTTGAACACCGAATCAACTACCACACAAGGCACCAGAACACAACTGCAGGCCCTTGCTGAATCAGCACCATCCACCGCCTGATCCATTATCTGACCACCATGACGCTCCCTGGATCTTAATAGCCAAGATTCTGCGACTTTGATGCTCTCAAAGCACCTTATAAGTTACATTCCTACATTTTGCTATAACGCTGACGATATCACCACAACAGAGGAGATGTGTGGAAATTCATAATCATCTGCAAAGTTAACCACACGTTGAAATCTTTTCTCTAAACTTAGATCATCGTCTCATTGCAAACCAATGATGGCAACTCCCTTGCAATATATTCGCATAATCCTATCACACCTATACCAAATTTATAAATCTCGTCTCACCCAGTATGAACTGCTCAGATAACCAATCACCCCAGGCATAACCAACAGTCTCATATGATGCCAAAATGCGCCAATAGGCCACAATTCGAACAGGACACATAAGGAAACAACATCAGGAAGGGACTACCTGACTCACGCTATAAATGTGAACTTTCCTCAGAAAATAGGAAGTAAAACACAAGAATAATCATTATAGGAGTCTTGCTCAACATCACACTGTTGCGGCGCGCAACCCGATCCAAATAACATACCCGTGGCGGCGTACCACCCGATCCCATCATAGAATTTACATAAAGAAATATATACACAGAGCTGAATTGCTTACTATTACAAATCACTGAATATCAGTCACAAGCACGCTAAGTGCATAATACCATTCTTGGGAGACTGATAGAGCCAGATGCTACAAAAACTCCAGCACGACTGAGGTGCGATATAAAATCTGAATCTCAGGAGCCATCCTGCTCATATAACCTCGTCACTACACGGAACCTCAACACATAAGAAATTATCAAGCCGTTTCACCACTCACACGGCACAATCACAATATCACATGAATTCGACGAAGACGGGACAACACCTGATATCCCAATACCCCTCCATGAGGAGTGCCATACTAAAATTAACACCTCTGACTCACATGAAGCCCAAAATCTTGTTTAAGTCCATTCACTCACTTCAAGCAGATTCTGCTCGCATTGAACTAGGTTGATAGCCTTACCTGGGTCCAAATAACCCTCTTTCTTTTTCTTATACACATGAGGACAACCATCATAGCCGAGGTAAACAACCCACAGTCCCCAACCAACTGAGCCAAACGCCTTCAACGCATACATTCTCAAATAAGCAATATTATACTTCCTTATACTTAGTTTAAATCTGCAATCAATCAGGTGACTACAGGTCACGCTTACACAATCTTCCCGTGGTCACACTCCCACGACTTTCCACACAAGGCAACAAGTATGCACATCCATACCACCGACCATCCTAAGGCTGTAAAACAATTCAAGGACCCGTAACTAGGATACAAAGCCTCATTCACCAACCACCAAACTCAGATGACACTGAATACAATTCCAGTTTATTCTAGACATTCAACTCCTTTTTTTTGCTCCTCTGAGCTCGTGACACACTTGTCAACACCGAACTGCAAATCTCAAATTCTTATTTCCCGTTACATACGGTTCACTGCACCCAACGTGCCGATGAGGAATGGCATAGGAATTACATCATAACTCCTGAACCACTAACAGGGTGAACATTTCATCACATATAGAAACCTTTTATTTGCTTCAACTCATGAGAACCATAACAACACACAAGTGAGATCTCACAATCACAATACATGCAAATACTTAAGTAGTGGTCTGAACCACCATAAACCTTCCGGGATCCGCCTACACCTAACAGTCCATAGCACTTGACTGCTTCCAAATGAAATCTATTACGACGGCCGACGAGCCCCACACACATCTGCACAAACCATACACATACTCAAACATACCGAAGGAAATGATCACTGTCGTACATGCGTCGTTCCATCATGGCTAACCAATCCATCTTCTTTTAATCATCTTTAGTTGCCTCAAGATAATAGTAACTTCTTTCAACTTATAGCAACTCAACCCTCACTCATCCTGAGTGACCTTGAATCACGAGACCATGCTACCTAAATTCCGCAACTCGTCTCACAACCTCCTGATAATCTTTCTACAACCTGGAGTCTATCTTCCTTCCTCTTGGAGACTATACTGCAGAAGCTCGCTTCTTAATTATACTGTTGCCTGAAACCCTTAAACACCGCATACTCTAACTTTCGAATTCATTAGGACCACTACTGAGAGTCACCCACTCTGACTGACCCCGAATACAATCAACCCCAAGGCTCTCCTAGCACATGAACACCCTTTCAACGGAGCACGTGATTGAGTCGCTACCCTTACAACTTGCATATTCCTTAAGCACGAATTCTTAGTCTTCTAAAGCCTAACCCTGGTCCACTAGGACCAACTTAGCACACATTTATCGAATGCCATGCTCAATTATCGCTATACTCCTTTCCCTTAGTTGTAACATCTTGCCGATACGCCAACAAATCCGCAATCCCATGAGAGCACAATCCTACGACCCAACTGCAGGTGGTGGGACTCCCCCACTTAGCCCGAAGCTACTTCTTGCACCGCTCTAGACCCTGCTGAGATCCTTTCTCCTTTGTTGACATGACCTTGTTCCACCAATCCATCCAATTCTTCC
>ML280905.1:35596-61103 GCA_005239495.1 Nicotiana undulata
GGACTCCCCCACTTAGCCCGAAGCTACTTCTTGCACCGCTCTAGTCCCTGCTGAGATCCTTTTCTCCTTTGATGACATGACATTGTCCCACCAATCCACCCAATTCTTCCGAATTCTCCTGTTAGCCTCCCTTAAATATTTGAATTTTCTAACACCATTCACACATTCTACCTCCTACCCACTAGCCACTAGGATTCCGCACTGAACTTACCATCCTTACAACCGCTAACCTACTCACAGAAGACCACCCACCCGAGGAAACTAGCCAACTAACACCTACCATTATTCTATGATTCTCACTTTCTACAATATCAAGACCCCCATCCTAAGCCTGTATCCATTTACCAACTTTACCAATCCGTCCGCTCTTCCTGGACATCTACTAACTGCACTACTACATCTTCTGATTCACCGCTATGTTGCCGCTCTCCCACTTGGTCCAACTTATTCCCTCAAGCGTTACCTGACTTCCTCTCCTTACACATGATCTTTTAGAATTGGCACCACCGCCCAGCACTTCTCACATATCTTCCTCCGTCGAATGGTGCCCACTTGCTGCCTCAATTCAATACCATTCTCCGTAGCTCTTAAACCGGTAGATCCCCCGCAACTTTAAATCTTTACGAAGATCATCCTCCTCGAGTCTCCTTCATTAAAAGTTCTTATTCAATACGGAACCACAACACCCCACGACCTCCGACGATCCCATCTTCAACACTAATTCACAACAATCCAATCTAACGCAACCAAATAGCTGTAACGTCGGCGAACTTAACATATTCCATTTGATCAAACGTGACGATAGCTTATTACAGGTGAGTACTCCACCTCACTTGGAAACACCAATCCTTATCACTTTATCGGCCCAAGACCAGATCATTTATAATCCAAATGCCTCTCCCCTGACGGAACAAAATACTGAAATCTCGAAACCCTACTCTGAGAAGACCTCCCTTTAAACCGTTCATCACCCCAACACATGGGCAAACGTTTAATCCTCATATCAACGTCGCGCCACAACCAACCATAAGTTTCATAACCACCTGAGCATGGCCTCAAAGTCCTCAGACATACAGCTACTGAGCTGAGATGACATAAAATTCTTCTGCAGAACAACGATGATTGCCTCAATCAACTACGCTGGGAGAAACATCCTGCACCACATCCATAATATCATTAAAAGTCCTCAACCCTTGATTCATAACAAGCGCTTCGCGACGCGTAAGATTGAGTAGGAAGAAGCATAGGCATAAGCCTTAAAGGAATCAAGTCGCACGATGAGGAATCAAGAAGGCAAGTACTCCTAACAGCCCTGTAGCCTCCCGAAGATAAGTACAGACGTCTCCGTACCGATCCGCAGAACTCTACTAGACTTGCTCATGACTCGTGAAACCTACGGGAACCTATAGCTCTGATACCACGTTGTCACGACCCAAGACCTATGGGTTGTGATGGCGCCGGACACCACTGTCAGGCAAGCCAATCCCTTAATCAGTTGAAATACCTTCCTNNACACATCCCCAGAACCCGGTGACACAAGTACATGAGCAGTTTCTAAGAATTTATACAATATACAATTCTTGTCCGAGAAACAAATGGGACAAAGGCAATAGATATAACATGTAAGTACACAGAAGGGAGACTCCGACAGTTGTGGAACGCCTCTGCATGAATGTAGCCCGTATAAGTCCCCAAATCGATCATTGTACTATAAAGGGACCTGTGCAACAAAATGCACAGAAAGTGTAGTATGATTACATATACATATATGTACCCAGTGAGTATCCCGTCTAATCTCGAAGAAGTAGTGACGAGAGGTCGACTCGATACTCACTAAGGTCCAACAGTAATAAAGTAAGCAGGATGTAAGGAAAACTGTAGGCAAGTAAAACAAATAATCAAGTACATCAATATCCGGCAACAAATAACAATCTCAAATCAAACAAGATTGGTGTCCGCCGTGGCATACGGCCCGCTCCCATATGGTACTCACTCACATCGCTCTGCCGTGGCTTACGGCCCGATCCCACCCTGTAGTCTCAATCTCCGCTGTGGCGTACGGCTCGATCCCACCCTGTAGTCTTCGCCGTGGCGTACGACCCGATCCCATAATATACTCTCCCATCACTCTGTTGTGGCGTACGTCCCGATCCCATAATATAATCAATCATCACACTGCCATGGCATACGGCCCAATCCCATAATATAATCAATCATCACTCTGTCGTGACGTACGGCCCGATCCCATAATATAATCAATCATCACTCTGCCGTGGCGTACGGCCCAATCCCATCCTGTGATTCTCTTATCAAACATAAATCAAGCCAAGTATCACAACGTTTAAAGACAACAATACCAATCACACAAGTATACAAGTCATATCTATGCTACAACAGGGAAAACACAATGAACATGATGTGTCCTAACTACCCGGACGAAGAAGTAATAGCCACTACGTACGGACTCTCGTCACTCGGTGCGTACGTAGCCCGAATCAAGATCAAATAGCAAACAAGGTTACCTAGAGGGACAATTACCCTCTTACGAGGTTAGAAAGGTGACTCATCTTGCTCCGAATATTCATCACCGGCTTCCAAGCCTCTACGACGACTAAAAATTGATGCGCACGCTCCCAAACTATCCAAATAACGATAATTCAATGAAAATATACTCAATAGATCATAACCAATTTAAATTATAAAGTTCCTCAGCCCGGCTCAATGAAATGACCAAAATGCCCTCGGGCCCACGTGCCTGGACTTCAAAATTTCTTGAAGAAAATCTCTACCCGAAGCTTTACTAATTCAATTACACATTTTACTCAAGTATTCACGCTCAATTCGTGGCTAAAATCCAAATTTCCAAATTCTAGGTTTCTTCTAAATTTTCCCTAATTTTCATGTTATAATCCATGTAATAATCTTGTATCTAACTTTAAATGAGTAGGACTAACTTACCTTAACATAGATGACGAAAATCCTCTCTTGAAGCTCTCCAAAAATCGCCCATGGCTTTGAAAAATGAGAGAGAAATGCCAAAATCCCGTTTTAATCAACACTGCCCAGTTCTGCCCTTCTATGCGATCGCATGAAGTCGTCTGCGATCGCACAGGACACACAGATCACTCCTCCGCGATCGCACAAGCATACCCGCGATCGCACAGGCCATTTCCAGCTCCCACCAAAATTCCTTCTCTGCGATTGCACCTTCCTCCTTGCGATCGCACTAGCCTTCCCAGCCCTTCTCCGCAATCGCACACCAACATCCGCGATCGCATAGGCCAAAAACCTTGCCCCTCAATTTTCTCTTCGCGATCGCATAGATAGGGCTGCGATCGCATAGCATTACCAGAAACACCAGAAATTAGCAACAACAATATACTCTGAAATGACCTGAAACCACCCGAAACACACCTGAGGCCCTCGGGACCCCGTCCAAACACATGACTCAGTCCCAAAACATCCCACGAACTTGCTCGAGGCTTCAAATCACATCAAACAACGCCGAAATCACGAATCGCACAAAAGACCAACTTTATGAACTTTGAAATTTCTAACTTTCACATCCGATGCTGAAACCTATCAAACCACGTCCGAATGACCTTAAATTTTGCAGGAAAGTCATATTCGACATTACGGACCTGCTCCAACTTCCGGAATCGCATTCCGACCCCGATATCAAAATTTCCATTTCCGGTCGAATTCTTCAAAAACCTTGAGTTTTTCTATCTTTAGCCAAATGACCTTAAATTGACTTCCAGATATCCAAATTCACTTCCGATCGCGCCCCCAACTCTAGAATCACCATACGGAGCTATTCCCAGACTCAGAATCCCAAACGGACATCAATATCATTGAAATGTACTTCAAGTCAAACTTAGGAAATTTCCTTAAAATACTAACTTTCCACAGTATGCGCTGAACTGCTCCCGAGTTATCCAAAACCCGCTCCGGACATACGCCCAAGTCTGACATCATCATACGAACCTGTTGGAACCTTCGGATCCTGATTCCGAGGTCGTTTACTCACAATCCCAGCCTTACTCGATTTCTTCAACTTAAGACTTCTGAAATGAGAATTTTCCCTTAAATTCAACTCCGATCTTCCCGAATTTCATTTCCGACAATATGCACAAGTCAATATACTTGAAATGAAGCTGTTTGTGACTCCCAACTGCTGAACGACGCGCTGGATCTCAAAACGACCAGTCGGGTAGTTACAAGATAATTCACTTCTAATGTTCAAGTGAGTCTCTTGAATTAACTTGGTTATTAGTTTAATTGATTCGCATAAATTCCTCTCTCGATTAAGTCTCAACCTCACAAGATGAACCAATTTTAAGCACGTGAAGATATGCAAATATTTCGTAGTTGATTGGTCTTTAGGAGAACCTCTCTCGATTATCCTCCTAACTAAGTTTAATCAATAATTCTACAAGCCTCTTCCGATTACTAAGAATAATTATTGACTTCAACCAACAAAATATAATGCAACAATATCACAAGTTATTCCTCTCTCGATTACATGAACAAGTGAATAAAGATGCAACACTTAAAACATCCAAAACGATTCAATACATAAAAATAGAGTTAATTATCCAAAAAAAAGTATCAATAAACTAAATCCATCAGACCCTATAGAGAATTACTCCATAGATATGGAGTAATTCATCACAAATATGTTTAAGTTAAAGGAAAACCTAAAACGATCCAAACGCTTGTCTTGAGTGAGGATTAAATGATGAAATACTTTCGCTTTTGCTTCTCCACCTCTTCCTTGGCTTCCTTAGGTATAAGATGTGTCAAAAGTCCATAAAATAATGTTTTTAAATGTATTTATACTCATTAGGGTTGGGCCCTGACGAAAATACCTTCTCCCGCGTGAAATAGAAAAATAACTCTTTAAAAATTGCACAAGCGCGCCGCATGGGGTGACACGATGGTCTCACCCCAATCACACCTCAAATTGAGGTTGTGAAGTAGTTGATTGCAATAATAATACCCAATCGGGATCAAATCCACCAGGGGCGTAGATGGGATTAGTGGTATATATTTGGACTAAGCACATGAATTGTGTAAGTTGCACTTCCACAAACTTTGTTTTGATTTTACTTCTAAAATTATACTAAGGATCGCAATTGTAAAATATGAAACTAGAGAATAATGTTTTTGTTGTTGTTTTCAAATACGAAAAAGGCATAGGGTTGTGACCTCCACCTAGGTGTTTGCCTAACGGGTTGTGGGATTTAGAGCGACTTTCATTGGTCGAGTGTATTATAGAAATCAACACACAATTACCCACTAAATACCTCTCAGTAAGAGAGTGATTTTTCCCAATTTTACTTTATCAAGTCCAAATGGGTATTGTACAAAACAGCTGATAAAATGCTTAAGTTGGGTTTTACTATCTCTGGATTCAACTGAACTATCAATCTCTTGATTTCACCCCAAATTCATGTTAGCCAAGTTTTCCTAGACAAAGTCTCTCTTTCTCAAGTAGAGACCAAGTCAAATAGGCTTGAACCAATGTTTGCAACCATTATTTCAACCATTATAATCAATAACTAGGCTAAATAATACACACCCAACCATAAACAAGCCCTTAATCAACACCCATTAGGTTCCCACAATAGGGTTGGGTCAGATCTTCACACGAGGTTGTTTTGCGGCCGCATAATTCTGCACTGCGGTCGCATCTCTTGAGTTCTGCGTACCCCCACTCTGGGTGCGACCGCACATTTAATTTATGTGGCCACACAATTAGAGTACGGTCCGTAGTTCTTGTTAGACTTGAATTTGGAACTCTCTGAACCTTTACTTCTGCGGCCGCACAATTATTGTGCAGTCGGCACTTTACACTGCAGCACGATTTATTCTTCTTCATGTTCTACAGTTGCAAATAGAATTTTGCAGTCCACACTTTGGCTTATATGCCTAATCGTTTTTCCTTGTTCAAAAGAATTCCTTTTTTAGTTGAATTTCATTGTAATGGCTCATTTTCCAATTCTCCTGCAAGTAATCATATTTCATCAGTTTTCGGGAATACTTTTAAACATTTTTGAACTAAAACAAAAGTTAAAAGGGGAAAATAAGTAGTCAAAATCCCCACTTATCAACTCCCCCAAACATAAGCTTTTGGTTTTCCTCAAGCAAATAAGGTGATTCCCACCTTCACATGAAAAGAGCTATTCCAGCTAATCTAAGGTGAATCAAACACACATCAATTAGGACCAAAAACTACCCACAACACTTATGAATTTTCAACAAGGCAATGAATTGAAGTTTTAAGCACAAATAGTTCAAATGTGAAACTTGAGCATCAAAAGTTGACTTTACTCATCAAGGAAGTTCTCTCTTTCAGGTAGGTCACTGTGGATCCCAAACTCCTCCTCCTTTACCCTATGTTAGCTTATCTCACTTAAGAATGTAGAACGCAATTAAAGGATTTGTGAAAAGTTTGCTCATCTCTCTCAATAGAATGTCACAAGTACGGCTCTAAGTACCATATGCTTGCCCCTCATGTAAATCACCACTAATGTAAGCTCACTCAGCTTGAAATCACTATCGCGCCCCCTTTTTTCGCTCTTAAAGTGGAGAGATCAGGTTTATGATATTTGGACAACTCCTTTTGAAGGTTAAAAGGGTTAAAAGGAAGAGTCGCCACCTAACGATTTTTATGGTGCATTAGGGCACCTAGATTAGTTAACTCATAAAACTAGTTTGCATTACCCGAGATTGGGTAAGGGCTTGAAGTTATCCCAAGGGAAAGGTATTAGGCACACCCTCAGGATCCACAAATGTGTTTCCCGGCCAAATGGTTTTCGTGAATTCGGACAATAAGCAAATAACAAATAAGGCTCATATAAGAGGGGATTTCATACAAGTATTGAAGTTTATCAAAAGTAAATATTTGAGAAAAATATGTCCTAGGTTTAAAGTAATATGGATCACATCAATGCAATACCCGATAGGCAGAGCTACATGTGGTATTAACGCATCGGTCATCACATCCATATTCTACCCTTTTCCCACCCAGCGAAGGTATTTAAAACGCGTGTTGGCCACGAAACTTATTGCGTGCTATTACCCGTCCCATCCTATCAGTCCTGGAGGAAGTTAGGGACTACTATTACTAGAGGGTGAGTACTAGGCTAAACCCCTAGGTTAAAAGGACAAAATTCTAAACGACAAAACAAAAAAATTAGGACTGCCAATACAGGGAAGAACATAGAGGCAAATATGAGGCTCAAGTACTCCTCCACAAGTTGTACACATAATTAGCACGACTCAACCACAAATGAGGTCTTAAATTTCAGAACCTAAGGCATGATGTCTAGGCGTGAATACAGTAATGAGGCAGTGTTATCACAGAGTTTCAGAGAAAGGATTTTTACCATTTTTAAACTATTGATTTCAAACAGTACACAAAAGAGGAATAGTTTTCCAGTTTTAACAATAGTTAACACCTAAGGTTTGCCTAGGCGTATTAGAATACTCCAATTATACTACCTGGTTTAAGAGAATAATAGTTAGACGAGGTGAGCCTGCTCTATTATTACGAGGCGATTAGTTTAAACAAGTATGGATGTAGGTCCTAAAAATATGATATCTAAATGCAAGCAGGTTGTAGGATGATGCAAACATATGCACGCTGTTTTAGATGCATGAACATTTTCAGTATTAGAATTTATTCTTTTTAGCGAGATTCATTAACACATTTTTTGGATGAAAGAAAGATATACAGAGATGTAGTTCCTTATTAAGTTACTGAAACCTAATACGGGATTTCTAAGTGTTCACAACAGTATGTTTTTAACACATGATTTAGGCATAGATAACATGAGCATGCTGAAAATGAAATCCTAAGGTAACATGGTTTCTAATGCAAGATTCGATAGTTGATGTTATTATTTAACCTAAAATAGGATTTCTAGATGAAGCAATTGTGAAAATGCAGAGGCAGTAACATTATAACAGCCATTTCTATCGTTGCTTAACTAGGAACATGATTTCTAAGTGGATATGAGTACGATGGGGATGCTGAAAATGAATGGGCCTAAGTATCATGGTATCTAATGCATGAATGGCATGTATTCCTAAGCATGGTGACTATTGCACATATATAAAATAATCCTACAAGCATGATTTCTACCCGTATCTATACTAAGCATGCATAACACCACCCATTTCACTATCCGACCCCAGAGTTGTTTTTACAATTAATTATTACAGACCAACATTGCACAAATTACATAAGTAAATAAGAAAATTAAGAAGTTACACTATACGGAGCCTAACAGTAGGCCCGAGTCTCCAGATCCAACAATGTCATATGCCATGACCTTTTATAACCCAGGTGTGTCTGAGTTCCTAAGGACCTCAGAGGATCCCAAGCAGTGCTCACACCCAGGTACCCCAGCCAGGAGTGAGTAGGTGCAGTGTGGAATGCCATCCTTGTGTGTCAGAGTTCCTTGGTTACTCAAATGGTCCCCAAGGCAATGCTCACACGAAGGGGGATGAACTTAGAAACTAGGAGTAGTGAGATGTGCTCAGAGTTTTTAGAAGGAGTTGAGTTGAAAAAGAGTTTTCTGACATAATTGTTTTGAAACAAATAACTTTAGAGAACAACATAAGAGTTTGTTTTATGATAATAGTTTGAAGAGGAAAAGAGACAGGTCAATCAGCAACTTAGAAGACATACATAGTTCAGGAAACAAACACAAACAAGGAAAGGGAATTGGGGACAAGTAATACATATGTGAAAAAGCATAGTTGCACATAGATTAACATCAGAGAAGTCTCACAGAACTTAACTAGTTACAACAATGATCTATCACAAGTGTTCATGCCAAGGAGTATAATAACATTAGATTGAAGGAGTGCCAGACAGAGCTACACCTTAGGTTCAGGGGGAAGGCTCAAGAATACATAGTTACTGAGTACATGCTTGTAGTGTCAGGCATCAAGGGGAGTAAGGCAGATTCATAATAGAACATATAAGAGAGGTACTGGACATGCTGAACTAAAGAGATCACATAGACAAATAGATATGCTGAACATAGAGGAAAAGAGAGGTCACATAGACAAAATAAACATGTTGAACTAAAGGGAAAGAGAGATCACATAGGCAAAAATAAACATGTTGAACCAAAGGGAAAGAGAGATCACACAGACAAAGATAAACATGCTGAACTAAAGGGAGATCACATAGACAAACTAGGTATGCTAATTGCAAGGCAAATAGCAGAACCACAAATAGAAGCATAAGAGACATAGCAGGAATCTTAATGCAAATAGAAACATGTTGTTTTAGATGTTGTAGCCTTAAACTGAAACCATACCAGTTGAATGAGAGAAATAAAGAGAAGCAAAATAATAAGGAGCAGCAAAGTGAAGAGAGGCAGAGCAGTAGTGTAGATGCAACAGAACAGTAGGGAAGCAGAGTAATAGCACAGTAGAATCACTCAATTTTGGCTTGCAGCCAACTGAGTTGCAAGTAACAGCAAGAGAAACAAGAGAGTATATATGTGTGTGTAAGAGAGAGCCTAGAACAATCTATCTTGTTCGTGTGTTTGTTATTGAAAGGTTAGAAGTATTTATAGTTTAAAACAAGTAGAAGAATAAGGTAAGAAGTACACAGTTATGGAACTAATACCAATCAGAATCAATCAATTTCGTACTCCCTTTAATTAGAGAGTCTGGACTCAAACGGATACAAGTTGTATCATGTAAGGAAAAGGATCAATTACAGGATTATCTTGACCATATTTAAAGCATGTGGCATGTAATAAGGGATGAATACAGAATGCTCCGAGTAAAGAAAGTATATGTCAAATATTTGAAAACATATTTAGGCACGTAAAATATGGTAGAATACAATTTGATTCTGAAAATAAATAACAGAAATCTCGTATAGGACTAAAATCACAAGGGAATCAGTTTTAATTAAGGAAAGTATCACACATGTAAGGAAGTAATTCAAAATCAGTAAAAGGTTCTAAGGAAAACACATATGAGTTACAGTTTTGAGAAAAGATATCACAACCTTGAGGGAGATCACTAGAACCAGTAGGGAATATTATGTAAGGGCTAATATAACAAGTAATCGAGTCTGTTAAGCCATAAATAGCACAGAATCAGAGAAAACCTTAGGCAAGCAGTAGAGGACAGCAAAAGATTGAAAACCCTAGGTAAAGCAAGAATCACACAGGTTCATAGACGAACAGTGATGTTAGACATAATAGAAACACAGAGATAGTAAACCTTAACAACAACAACAGGATAGAAATCATAGACAAGCTTAACATCTATGAGAGATGAGAGTTCAAACAACGTATCAGTCATAGATAGATTCAGAGTTTAGGGAAAACTTGGGGTCTTCAGTAAAGCAAGTTAAAAATGATGGAAGCTTTGAATAAATCATTGAATAATAGAAAGACACACAGAATCACATAAAAATAGACCGGTTCTTGAGATATGCTCCCTCGCTTGCTGGCTGTACGGAAGGGCCTTCCTCCCCCTTCTCTTCGAGAATAACACAACAATCCATATCATCATCCTCCAGGAACAAATTCCTCAGTGCAGCGAGTGCTTCTTCTTCGCCTGACCCATAAATGATGTTAGCCTGCTTGAAGGTCTGCTCCAGATGAGGTATTGGCTGCTCGAAAGGGTAGTATTGATTGTGCCACGGTGGTGACCAATCCTTGAATTCTTCCCATGTGTATTCATACCCCAGACCGAAAGTGGTACCATGTTTCTTGAGTTTTATGGGCTTCGTGATTGCTTGGAGGTTCTTACCGAGACCTTTACCTGGCTCGTATCCCCCCATTTGTCTTTGTCAATGGCATTGACTCGCTCAATATGGTGATAAGTTCCTCCGCCTAGTTTTCTCTTTCCATCAATCACAAGGATAGTCTGGCGACTGTAGATAGGGTTGCTACTGTCGCCGTGGATGATTACCTCTTGGTGGTTCCACTCGAATTTCACCGCCTGATGTAGTCTTGATGCGACGGCCCCAACAGCATGGATCCAGGGTCGCCCTAACAACAAGTTGTAAGAGGCCGGCACGTCTATTACTTGGAAGTCCACTTCGAACCAGGTTGGTCCCCTCTGTAAGCATAGACTGATTTCCCCCATGGTAGCTCTTTGAGACCCGTCGAAGGCTTTCACATTGATTGCTCCCTCTCTTATCTCGTGTAGCCCTTTACCCAATTTCTTGAGTGTTATCAACAGGCAAATGTTAAGACTGGAACCTCCATCGATCAAGATCCTTGTGATGAAATGATCTTCACATTGCACAGTGATGTGCAATGCTTTGTTATGTCCCAATCCCTCAGGTTGTAACTCGTCTTCATGAAAAGTAATTTTGTGACTTTCTAGTACCTAACTTTCCATGTTGGCCATTTCTCCACTGGTGATGTTGTTCGACACGTATGCTTCGCTCAACACTTTTAGTAAAGCATTTATGTGCGCCTAAGAATTCTGCAGCAAAGAGAGAATAGAGATCTGCGTTGGTGTCTTGTTTATTTGGTAGATGACCGAATACTTCTTAGCATGTATTTTCCTCCAAAGATCATCATAATCTATTTCAATGAGAGGAGGGCGGTTGGCAGTTTGCTTTCTTGACTCGGCCAGATGTTCATGGGTATAGACTCTACCAGTTCTCGTCATACCCTGTGCTGCGATGGCTTCCTTAGACCTATTTTTACCTTTCCTTCTTGCTTCGGCTGTATAATCCCAAGGGATAACATCTGAATAGAAAGGTGGTGTGGTTGACATTGCTACTGGAATAGGCATGGTCATTCTTACTTCGACTGGAGTGTATGTTAGGGGTGGTAGGACTGAAACCTCGAGTGGTGCTGGTGCGTTTGCTGGAGATACAAACTCAACTTCAATTGGCACTAGCGCCTTCGCCTTTGCAGGCGGTACTGCTTCAAACTCAAATGGGATAGACATATTCACCTCGGCATTTTCAGATAGATGAATCTAGAGTATGATCGGGTTGAGAGTGACTGCAGGTGTCTTTGGGTCATCGCATTCTGCGATCAACTCGATTAGCCCCTCAGGATCCCAATCATCATCTACTTTAATCATATAGATACCTCCACCCTTATGGTATGGTAAAAGGTTATTGCGGACGTTAGGAGCGGGATATTTTTCCACAATAATCTTGTTATCAGTGAGGGTCTGTATCTTATCTTTCAGAGAGCGGCATTCTTCGATGGTGTGTCCTTTCATGCCAGAATGGTATGCACAAGATTTATTTGGGTTAACCTACTGAGAAGGGTTCTCAGGGGTGGCAGCAGGGATAGGTGTAACGTAACCAGCATCTTTGAGTTTTTCATACAACTGGTCGATGGGCTCGGTTATGGCAGTATATTATTTTGGAGGGCGGCGATTAAAGTTAGGGCGAGGCCTAGGGAAGTTTTGGCGGGTAGGGGGTGATTGATAGTGAGGTGGCTGGGAATTATAGGTGTTGTAGACGGGAGCGGGTTGTGAATATGTATGTGGGGTAGGTTGATATGTGGGTGGTGGAGGTTGGTATGCGGGCGGTTGAGCTTGGTAGTTCGGGTTTGGCTGATATGTGAAGGGAGGTGTTGGGTAGACTTGGTATTTGGGTGGGGTTTTTTCTTGTTGTGCAACCATTACGGCTCCCACGTCTCTCTTCTTAGACACATCACCGGACTGTAAAGCTTTGTTAGTGGCTTGCAAAGCTTCAAAATTTGTAACCATACCATTCTTGATACTTTCTTCAATTCGCTATCCTAATTTGATAATGTAGGAGAACTTGTAGCCTTCAACCATCATTAGTCGTTCATAATATTGTGGAACCTGAGCTCGAAAAAAAAACTTGCTCATCTGTTCCTCCTCTAAAGCAGGTCTGACTTTAGCAGCTTCCGACCTCCAACGAGTAGCATACTCGCGAAAGGTTTCTGTGGGTTTCTTCTTCAAGTTTTGGATGTAGAACACATCTGGTGCATTCTCTGTATTGAATCTAAACCTGTCCATGAAGTCCGTTGTCATGCCTACCCAGTTTGACCATTTCTTAGGGTCTTGGCAGATGTACCAAGACAGTGCGTCCCCTTTCAGACTCCTCATGAACAGCTTCATGCAGATCCTTTCGTCTTTTCCTACACCAACCAACTTATCACAGTAGGTCCTCAGATGGACCCTCGGATCACCAGTGCCATCAAACATCTCGAACTTTGGAGGTTTGTACCCCTCGGGTAGTTCGACATCAGGTTGTATACAGAGATTTTTATAGTTCAAACCTTCAATTCCCTTCCCTCAACACCCTGAACTCGTCTAGTCAGCTTTATAAGTTCATCAGCCAGATTCTTGATAAGCAAGCCCTTCTCATCAGATTCAGAGGTATGTGAGATAGGCGGGATGGAGTGGATCACAGTTTCCACGTAGATGGGATTGTTGTAAGCATGTAAATGGTCCTTCGTGGGGTTTTGAGGTTCATGGATGGATGGTGGAGTGCTGTTGTGGCAAGTGTTGCATGGTGTAGGGATAGTTTTGTTATGGTGAAGTGCAGGGTGATTTGGTTGTTTTGGGATATTCTGTGGTGGTGTAGGGTTGACGTTAGGGACGTTGAGGGAAATTGACAGATTGGCTAGATGCCGGACCTGGTCGAGCTCCTCTTGAAACTTCGACAATTTTTGTTCCAATGGTGACATGTTCTCATGCAAAACCTGAATACCCCGGCCTTCAGTGGTCTCAACCTATTCAACCATATTGTCCTTCCTGATACTGATGGATTCTGCCATCTGACTTTTGCCCTTGTTTCTACCTTTGGGAGGACTGAGAGAAGGAGTAGGTGGAGACCCTTTGGATCTTGTGCGGTAGGCGGATGGTTCCAGAATGCACGAACTAACCTTTGGGGAAGGGGATAATAACTAAAAGAGAAACAAAACAAAAGGTAACTGAGTCAGTGAAGATTATGAAAAATATTGCAGAAATTAAACACATAATGTGGAAATGTAAAGCGTATCCTAAGTTGGGGATCTCTTTCTGCCCGAGGTAGGCCTAGCGACAAATTGATTCGGAGAACTTAAAGTGCTAAATACCTCACTTTATTGATAGAAAATAGACAAATCTTTAAGACGACTCTAAATATGCGAAAATAAAAGGCACTAATGGTCATAGGCCTTATTACATCAATGAAGAAAGGAAGACACCGCTATCTAGTTATTCCCAGAAGAACCTTCCCCAGATTCGGCATTCTTGCTTCCCTCGATCAGCTTTCTCAACTCGCGAAGTCCCAGCAGTAGGTAGGTTCTGGCTAAGTATCCCCCTTCAGCTCCCTCAGCCTTTTGGCAAGTCTAGATCCTTTTGATGAATTTCTCCTTTAGTTCAACTATACCTTGCTCCAAGTAACTCAACCTTTGGTTGGTGCTGACAGCCATGTCCTTCCGTTCCTCGATCAACCTTTTGTTAGACTCATGTATCTTATGGTGATCGTCCTCACATTCAAGGATCCTTTTGCGCAGTTGGTTGTACTTGACTTGTGCTTCAGCCTTTTTGTCTATGACCCGGTGACCTCGAACGAACCCTGGCTCGATTTGACCACCCAAATCTTCTTCTAACCAACCAAGATAGAAAGGGGTGCAACCGGCGTGATACCTGTCTGGCTCGATGGTGTCCTTTTCGAGCCTAATCCTGTAGTGCCATAGGTGCCGAGCTTGGCACTTGTGAAGGCTATCATCATTCTGAAAGTCTGCTCGAAGATGGCCCACTTTCTTGATCCTAGGTATGACTTGACTTCTACCTGCTTGCCTCATAACTCGCAGAGGGGCGTAAGGGTATGTCCCCCTCAGACCAATCAGTATCAGAAATGAAGCGTCTCGGGATCGAATGATGAACTCATATGTCGGAAACTACTCAAACATCCATTGAACCTTAATCTCGATTAAGTTACAAAATAATTCAACCCATCCTTTGGCATTCTCCGGCTGAGCAAACATGTCGGGAATATAGTTTATTCTCTTTGGGTGATGAAAAGCGATATGGTCATCCCAAATCCTTCGATGGATGTCTTGTCGGTATTCACCTTTTTTCAGATGTTCTATGAGCCAGAGTTGGAGTAATAAGTTGCAACCTTCGAAATGCCTTGCTCCTCGTTGACACATTTCTAGAGCCTGATATATATTCGCGATTATCATGGTCACAATGCTGAAATCCTGCCCGTCTATCCCTTCCATTAGCGTCTTAGTTACCATGGCCAACCTAGTATGGATTATTTCCTTCTTCATTGGGAATACAATGAAACCCAAAAAGCACACCATAAACACGAACACTCGGCAATGGATATGTCCCAGAGAGGTGATGGAAAACTCGTCTTGGTAGGTGCGCTACGATTTGCTGTGACCGTACCTTTCATATAAATAGTCGAAAGGGATGTATGAATCCTTCAGACACACCAATTCTGGATTCTTCTTCAAACCTATTATTTTGACGAAACCCCTGCCCGTGCGGTTTTCAGGCATCAGCAACCTCGGAGATTCCCAAGCTAGACCAGCCAATCCTCCTATCTCTTCTAATAAAGGTGTCATTTCAAGATTCCCAAAACGGAACACGGACCTATCACAGTCCCAAAACTGAGTAGCGGCATGTTGTTTGGCTGGATATCAATTATTTTGTTTGGCTGGATATCTAGAAGAGATAGAAGATTGCCCAGGTGTTTTCTGACGAGATTTTTGTCACTAGAGTTGAGGTCTTCCCACCAATTTAGTAGCCCAGGGTGAATATTGGTGACCATGCCGAATCTGGGGACTTCATGCCTCATTTTCTGCAAAACAGACAAGGTTAGCCCCTTTACCCCCACAAGACTCAACTATTTAACACCAATAATTAGCAGGAAGCATTTAGTTCTCCAAATAAATGCACAGAGTGTGAGAGTGTCCGTTTGGGTTCCAGGGAAACCCAGTGGACTTTGGAGGAGGCTGTCTTAAAGGCTATTGTGCGGACAACACGTTAACCTGGCTAAATTTGACCATGATGCATGCAACAATATAACGGAGTAAGGTTTCTATGGGGTTTTAGACTGGTACCCTTGAGCGGACAACTCAAAGGGGAAGGCACGAAATTGTCAACTGCACCGCTGATCGACTAGTTTTACCGCAAATACGCCTTTCCGAATTTAAGGGGTAATAATATAGGAATAGCGCAACCACTCATTGTAAGCGTTGCAATAGAATTTTTTTTGGCACGAGTGGAGTATGAATGTCGAGCATGATATGCAATAAATAAGCATTTAAACAGATAATCATGTATTTGCACGTTTAGAAAGGCGGTAAATACAGCAGTTATGATTGAAAGCAATTACAAAAAGGCAAACAAAGAGACATGTTAGTTCTGTTCATGTAGAATAAATATTTGAAAGAAATAAACAATTAACGACATGTAATAGGGAAGAGGAAAGAGTGCAAACATTCAAACAAAATTAAAGGTCCAAATTCACGAAACAATTTTCAATGGTAAAAGCCTAGGTATATCCCCAGCAGAGTCGCCATGCTGTCGCGCCCCCTTTTTCCCCTCTTAAAGCGGAGAGATCGGGTTTATGACATTTTTGGACAACTCCTTTTGAAGGTTAAAAGGGTTAAAAGGAAGAGTCGCCACCTAACGATTTTTATGGTAGGGCACCTAGATTAGTTAACTCATAAGACTAGTTTGCATTACCAGAGATTGGGTAAGGGCTTGAAGTTATCCCAAGGGGAAGGTATTAGGCACCCCCTCAGGATCCACAACTGTGGTTCTCGGCCAAATGGCTTTCGTGAATTCGGACAATAAGCAAATAACAAATAAGGCTCATATAAAAGGGGATTTCAAACAAGTATTGAAGTTTATCAAAAGTAAATATTTGAGAAAAAGATGTCCTAGGTTTAAAGTAATATGGATCACATCAATGCAATACCCGATAGGCAGAGCTACACATGGTATTAACGCATCGGTCATCACATCCATATTCTACCCTTTCCCACCCCGCGAAGGTATTTAAAATGCGTGTTGGTCACGAAACTTATTGCGTGCTATTACCCATCCCATCCTATCAGTCCTGGAGGAAGTTAGGGACTACTATTCCTAGACGGTGAGTACTAGGCTGAACCCCTAGGTTAAAAGGACAAAATTCTAAACGACAAAATAAAACAATTAGGACTGCAAATACAGGGAAGAACAAAGAGGCAGATATGAGTCTCAAGTACTCCTCCACAAGTTGTACACATAATTAGCATGACTCAACCACAAATGAGGTCTTAAATTTCAGAACCTAAGGCATGATGTCTAGGCGTGAATACAGTAATGAGGCAGTGTTATCACAGAGTTTCAGAGAAAGGATTTTTACCATTTTTAAAATATTGATTTCAGACAGTACACAAAAGAGGAATAGTTTTCCAATTTTAACAAGTGTTAAAACCTAAGGTTTGCCTAGGCGTATTAGAATACTCTGATTATACTACCTGGTCTTAGAGAATAATAGTTAGATGAGGTGAGCCTGCTCTATTATTACGAGGCGAAGAGTTTAAACAAGTATGGATGCAGGTCCTGAAAACATGATATCTAAATGCAAGCAGGTTGTAGGATGATGCAAACCTATGCACGCTGTTCTAGATGCATGAACATTTTAAGTATTAGAATCTATTCTTTTTAGCGAGATTCATTAACACATTTTTTGGATGAAAGAAAGACATATAGAGATGTAGTTCCTTATTAAGTTACTGAAACCTAATACATGATTTCTAAGTTTTCACATCAGTATGTTTTTAACACATGATTTAGGCAAAGATAACATGAGCATGCTCAGAATGAAATCCTAAGGTAACATGGTTTCTAATACAAGATTTGATAGTTGATGTTATTATTTAACCTAAAACAGGATTTCTAGATGAAGCAATTGAGAAAATGCAGAGGCAGTAACATTATAACAGCCATTTCTATCGTTGCTTAACTAGGAACATGATTTCTAAGTGGATATGAGTACGATGGGGATGCTGAAATGAATCTAAGTATCATGGTATCTAATGCATGAAAGGCATGTATTCCTAAGCATGGTGACTATTGCACATATATAAAATAATCATACAAGCATGGTTTCTACCGTATCTATACTAAGCATGCATAACCCCACCCATTTCACTATCCGACCCCAGAGTTGTTTTTACAATTAATTATTACAGACCAACATTGCACAAATTACATAAGTAAATAAGAAAATTAAGAAGTTACACTATAGGGAGCCTAACAGTAGGCCCAAGTCTCCAGATCCAACAATGTCATATGACACGACCTTTTATAACCCAGGTGTGTCTGAGTTCCTAAGGACCTCAGAGGATCCCAAGCAGTGCTCACACCCATGTACCCTAGCCAGGAGTGAGTAGGTGCAGTGTGGAATGCCATCCTTGTGTGTCAGAGTTCCATGGGTACTCAAATGGTCCCCAAGGCAATGCTCACACGAAGGGGGATGAACTTAGAAACTAGGAGTAGTGAGATGTGCTCAGAGTTTTTAGAAGGAGTTGAGTTGAAAAAGCGTTTTCTGACATAATTGTTTTGAAACAAATAGCTTTAGAGAACAGCATAAGAGTTTGTTTTATGATAATAGTTTGAAGAGGAAAAGAGACAGGTAAATCAACAACTTAGAAGACATACATAGTTCAGGAAACAAACACAAACAAGGAAAGGGAATTGGGGACAAGTAATACATCTGTGAAAAAGCATAGTTGCACATAGATTAACATCAGAGAAGTCTCACAGAACTTAACTAGTTACAGCAATGATCTATCACAAGTGTTCATGCCAAGGAGTATAATAACATTAGATTGAAGGAGTGCCAGACAGAGCTACACCTTAGGTTCAGGGGAAAGGCTCAAGAATACATAGTTACTGAGTACATGCTTGTAGTGTCAGGTATCAAGGGGAGTAAGGCAGATTCATAATAGAACATATAAGAGAGGTACTGGACATGCTGAACTAAAGAGATCACATAGACAAATAGATATGCTGAACATAGAGGAAAAGAGAGGTCACATAGACAAAATAAACATGTTGAACTAAAGGGAAAGAGAGATCACATAGGCAAAAATAAGCATGATGAACCAAAGGGAAAGAGAGATCACACAGACAAAGATAAACATGCTGAACTAAAGGGAGATCACATAGACAAACTAGGTATGCTAATTGCAAGGCAAATAGCAGAACCACAAATAGAAGCATAAGAGACATAGCAGGAATCTTAATGCAAATAGAAACATGTTGTTTTAGATGTTGTAGCCTTAAACTGAAACCATACCAGTTGAATGAGAGAAATAAAGAGAAGCAAAATAATGAGGAGCAGCAAAGTGAAGAGAGGCAGAGCAGTAGTGTAGATGCAACAGAACAGTAGGGAAGCAGAGTAATAGCACAGTAGAATCACTCAATTTTGGCTTGCAGCCAACTGAGTTGCAAGTAACAGCAAGAGAAACAAGAGAGTATATGTGTGTGTGTAAGAGAGAGCCTAGAACAATGTATCTTGTTCGTGTGTTTGTTATTCAAAGGTTAGAAGTATTTATAGTTTAAAACAAGTAGAAGAATAAGGTAAGAAGTACACAGTTATGGAACTAATACTAATCAGAATCAATCAATTTCGTACTCCCTTTAATTAGAGAGTCGGGACTCAAACGGATACAAGTTGTATGAAGTATGGAAAAAGGATCAATTACAGGATTATCTTTACCATAATTAAAGCATTTGGCATGTAATAAGGGCTGAATACAGAATGCTCCGAGTAAAGAAAGTATATGTCAAATATTTGGAAACATATTTAGGCACGTAAAATATGGTAGAATACAATTTGATTCTGAAAAGAAAATCACAGGAATCACCTATTGGACTAAAATCACAAGGGAATCAGTTTTAATTAAGAAAAGTATCACACATGTAAGGTAGTAATTCAAAATTAGTAAAAGGTTCTAAGGAAAACACATATGAGTTGCAGTTTTGAGAAAAGATATCACAACCTTGAGGGAGATCACTAGAACCAGTAGGGAATACTATGTAAGGGCTAATATAACAAGTAATCGAGTCTGTTAAGCAATAAATAGCACACAATCAGAGAAAACCTTAGGCAAGCAGTAGAGGACAGCAGAAGATTGAAAACCCTAGGTAAAGCAAGAATCACACAGGTTCATAGAAGAATAGTGATGTTAGACATAATAGAATAGTAAACCTTAACAACAACAACAGGATATAAATCATAGACAAGCTTAACATCTACGAGAGATGAGAGTTCAAACAACGTATCAGTCATAGATAGATTCAGAGTTTAGGGAAAACTTGGGGTCTTCAGTAAAGCAAGTTAAAACTGATAGAAGCTTTGAATAAATTATTGAATAATAGAAAGACACAGAGAATCACATAAAAACAGAAGCAAGAAATCGTTTCTTAAAAGGGGCATGAAACCCTAATTTTGAAATGAAAGATTGCTAAAAAATGAAGGTTGTTTTCACAGAAAACATGTAAAGAAGCTTCGTAATATCGTAGATCTAAAGCAGATCTAGAGGAAATCAAAAAGACATAGGGTTAGGGTTTCGTGGAACCCAGAGAAGTAGGAAAAACCTCAAAGACGTCGTCGTCTTAAGCCAGAAAGGTTTTAGTTCTTACTCAGATGGTCGGGGAAGGACGGAAAGTGGCATGGGACAATGGGAGGTGAGTGAACCACTCCAGGTTTGCCTGAGGGCTTTAGAGTATCACTAGGTCGGTGCAAGGAGGATAGATAACCATGAGATGACGAGGAACCATGGTTTCCGGTGAGAGAACCAGCCGGAGAAGACGAACGGAATCCGTCTGAGGAGAGAAGCCATGAAAGCTTCTAGAGGGATCCAGAGGGAACCAGAGAGAGAAGGGAGGTGAGGAATGAGGGGTCAGTTGGGGTAGTGATAGGGTTTAATTATGGAAATAGAAATCTGGGTCGTTGATCTAAATTGATCAACGACTCAGGTTGATTTGGGGATTCGGCCGGGTAGGATATTAGTTGGGCTGGATTAGAGAGTGGGTTTTGGGTCAGGTGGGGTTGGGTTAGAGGTTGGCTAGATTTTAAATAAAAATAGGCTAAATGTTAAATACCCTAAAAATAAGATACTTAATTAATTAAAATAGCTGATAATTGTGTAAGATGAAATTAAAACCAAATAAATGAAATTAAGATAGTTAACTACTATAAAAAAATAAAATGATCAGTTGTTGTTTGAAAAAATGATATAAATGTATATTTGTGCTATTTATAGCAAAGCTGCTGAAATTAACTAAATATTTTATGGAACAATTAAATTCTAATGGAGCTAAATAGGATTATGAATAACATATTGAGCAAGAAAATGTTTTGAAATTATTTATAGCATCATTTACAAATAATTATGAAACATAAAGTATTAAACAAACAGGAAAATAATTTGATAAAAAATACGGAAAATTATGGAAAAATATCAACTACTGTAAAGAATGATTTTGAAAGTATATATGCAAGTTTAAAAAATAGTTTGAGAAAAAAATTGGGTATCAACAATCACGTAAGGCTTTTTCGGCTTGTAATGAAGGCTTTTTGGACTAAGGTAGGAAGTGTTAGAATATAACGGGTTCATCTTTCCTTAAGTGCTCCATTTTCTCTTTTTGGCCCATGCTTTGCCGACTTCTTGAGGCATTTTCTATTTCATTAAGGGAACTAGAGAGACTTGGCATCACTCTTTGTTGGTCATGATATCCATTTTCTTCTTCTTTTTTTTCTCCATGCTTTGCATTTTTGCATTTCTTTGAATCCCATCAACTCATCAATTTATTCACTTCGTTTTTGTATTTTTCTTTTGTTGTTTCTTTATTTTTCTTTGCCTTTCCTTCTCTTTATTTCTTTTCTCTTTTTGTAACTTGATACCACTTTCAAACTCCTCGTCTCTCCCCCAGATTCATGTTTTTGCCAATTATTTCTCATGAGTATTAAGGAAATCTTGCGTGCCAAGAAAGGGTCACTACAAAACGGGTAAAGGCTTGTTACATGGTTATCAAATGAGAAGGCTTTAGGATCAAAATGGTGGGCCATGGAAAATTTCAAAACGAGTAATGAAGAGCATACAATCACTTCTCACGCCAAGCAAAACTTAGAATTTCGCCTAGAAACACGTTCGGGGCAAGTTCTAGACCATTCGCACGGGTACTTGGACTTGCAACTAAACATATCACCTCTCACACAATTGGCTTGTTAAAGTGGATAGAGTCGAGGGCCCACAAAAACCGTATTCAAGATTGAAAATCACTAATGGTTCAAGTAAAGCAGTCGACAATTACCTAAGTCAACACAAGAGTCACAAGGTCACTAACTAAAGCTATTTGTTTCCAAGAACTTGTTTTTAATCATAAGCTTGTAGTTAAGTGTGTTGGTACCAAGTGAAGCATGCTTGACTCTCTTATTCATTATTACTAATGTTTTTACCTAAACATCCAAAATGGATTAAATCCCTTTAGATGGTTGTCACGCGATCCATCGATGGGAAGAGTCACCTGGTTCACACAAAAACCACCTTTGGAAAGATTTGTGTCATCAAAAAACCAAAGGCTTATTTAGCACTTAAGCATAAAAAAAGAAGCTAACAAATAAAAAATAATATATTAAGGTAACACGGAAGATTAGTAACACAGAAGGAAAGGAAGACAAGTCACACACAAAACAAAATATATAGCTAAATTGTTTTAAGCTCCCCGGCAACGACACCAAAAATTGATCTCGCCCAAGTCACACCTCAAATTGGTTTCCTGAAGCGGTCGATTGCAATAATAATACCCAACTAGGAGTCGGGATCGAATCCACAGGGAGCATACATAGGATTAGTGGTATATATTTGGACTAAGCACGTGAATTGGCTAAGTTTCACTTCCACAAACTTTGTTTTGCTTTTACTTCTAAAATTATACTAAGGATTGTAGTTGTAATATATCAAACTAGAGATTAATATTTTTGTTGTTGTTTTTCAAATTTGTAAAAGTTCTAGGGCTGCGACATCCACCAACGTGTTTTCCTAACGGGTTGTGGGCTTTAGAGAAAGTTTCATTGGTCAGGGTGTATTATAGCAATCAACACACAATTACCCACTCAATACCTCTCGGTAAGAGAGTGGTTTTTCCCAGTTTGGCTTTCTCAATTCCAAATGGATATTGTACAAAATAGTTGATAAATTGCTCAAGTCGGGTTTTACTATCTCTAGATTCAACCCTTTAATTGGGACTATCAATCTCTTGATTTAATCCCAAAATTTTGTTAGCCAAGTTTTTCTAGACTAAGTCTTTCTTTCTCAAGAAGAGACCAAGTCAAATAGGCTTGAACCAATGTTTGTAACCACTAATTCTACAGTTATAGTAAGAACTAGGACAAATAATACACACCCAACCATAAACAAGCCCTAAATTAAACACCCATTAGGTTCCCACACTATGGGACAATCACAACCCTAGCTAAAAATTTAGCTACTGATAGTGGGTAATAAAGAAAATAAAGAAGAAACGATGATAAAACTCATATTGAAAGATTAATAGATGAAAATACAATATAAAATCAACAATATAAGCTAAAGTTTCCTAAGAGAATAAAGAAATGGCTACAGGCTTTCTGGTATTCTAAACATAACCTAATTTCGTCAAAAAAGTCTATTTATACACAACTATCATTTTCGGACAAAATTGCCCTTTCAGAGGTTCTGCGGCAGAGTCTTTTTATATTATATTGCTGGACCTTAATGAGTATCTAGTCGACCTCTCGTCACTACTCCTTTGAGTTTAGACGGGATACTCACTGGGTACATATTACTTTATGTACTGATGTTGCACTTCTTCTTCTTCTGTACTTGATTGTACAGGTCTAGAGGCTGGTACATCTGATTATCCGGCCGGTGCTAGATACTGATTTGTGTGATTAGACTTCACGGTGAGCTTCTCTTCCTGGCGACCTCCTAGCAGCACCCTAAAGTTCCTTTTGTTATTTTCCCCGTCTATTTCATCCAGACTGTGGATCTGTATCTATATGTATCTTGTATATTCCGGTAGTTGCCCATGACACTCGTGATACTAGTTCCTGGCACACACGTAGTGTATATTTTGGGGTTTTGGGTTGTATATGCATGTATATGCTTTATTTTGGCCATGTATTGTTATGATTTTATTTTTCATATAAAGCTATCATCATGTTTAATTGTTTTAAACTGGTAAATAATGACTCGGTTAATCAAATGGGAAGGGTAACGCCTAGTGAAATTCATATTGGCTTGCCTAACCCCGCTGTTGGGCACCATCGCGACCCGCATTAGAAATTGGGTCGTGACAAAGGCCTGTTTGGAACCCTGTGCGATCGCATGGCTTTGTCCACGATCGCACAAAGCAAGCTCAGGGTCCCTAAAATTGTACTGTGCGATTGCACTCTTTCTCCCGCGATACCACAACCTTAATTTTTCCTTACCCTGTGCGATTGCACTCTTTCTTCCGCAATAGCCCAACCTTAATTTTTCCTTACCTTGTGTGATTGCACTCTTTCTTCCGCGATAGCACATCTTTAATTTTTCCTTACCCTATGCCATTGCACTCTTTCTCCCGCGATCGCACAATTTTAATTTTCCCTTACCCTGTGCGATCGCACATCTTTATCCGCGATCGCACAGTTGCCAGCCTAGCCATTATAAATACCTGTTAAAGAACGGACAAAACACTTTCTTCTCCAATTTTTCGAAGTTCCAGCCCTAAAAACGAGTTTTCTTCAGCAATCTTCATTCCCCAATTCATAGGTAATCAATTCCAAACTTTGTTCTTTCAATTCCTTACTATTTTGCACCACTTTTAAAGCAAAAAACAAAGAATTTTCATGGTAAGAATCTAGGATTTGGGTAGAATTAGGGAGTTTTGTAAAAATCAAATTTTAAAATCAAATTAAGGTCGGATTTCAAAACTAAAAGCATATTTGGGTTCGTGGGTGAATGGGTAAACGTAATTTGGTTCGAACCCTGAGTTTAAACCAAGCGGGCCAGGGGTCGGATTTTCATTTTTTTGAGAATACATAGGAAAAATTATATTTTTCAATAAAGTTAGTTTCTTTAGCATTAGTTAATTATATTAAGTAAATTTTGATTAGATTCGAGCAAGTTAGAGGTGAATTCAAAAGGAAAAGCAATAGTTGAGCATTGAGTGGCCTGCAGAATTGAGGTAAGTGTTTGGCCTAACTTTAGCTTGAGGGAATAGGACTCCCCACTTGTTTGCTACGTGAATTGCATGGGTGTGGTGTATAGGTATGGTGACGAGTATCTATGCACCACCCAAATGGGTTGTTAAACATGATCCCATTTCCTTTTCCCCACTTATTTGATCATTATCTTAATTGTTATATGTTCATTATGGCTTCAATGGCTATTTGGCCTTGTTGATCTGTGTTAGAAATTGTTGCGATTATTTGGAAAGAGTATTGGTTGTTTGAGTTGGTTTCCTTGTGAGATGTATAACGGTTGAG
>MDKH01037442.1:0-10154 GCA_005239495.1 Nicotiana undulata
AAAACGGTGTCCCGGAGCATCGTCAAAAATCCGGGTGGCGACTATGAAAACTAATAATAAATCCCTAATCCGAATAATGTCACTTAAAGTGGAAAAACTCCCTCATTACCCCTTCATCAACACGGGGTAGTGAAAAAGGAGGTGTGACAGCTCTGGCGACTCTGCTGGGAAAGAGAACCCAGAATCTCTGGTTCAGGGTTCAAGAATTCGAGCTTAGAATAACTGTTATATTTGGCTTTATTATCTGATTTTTACATGTTTGAACCTAATGTGCCAAATGCCGCATTTTACCGCTTTGGTATTATGTGAACTGTATATAAATTGTGTCGAAACCATCTTCTCTCTGAGTCTTCTAAATCATCCGGGAAGTGTGCACTTCGTGTGACTTCTTTTCTGTTAGAGTCATCCAAATTTTAGAACGAGGTACGGACAAGTTGCAAAGCCGGTGAAGCTTCTGTATTCCCGGTACGTTGCCCCGACCTCGGCTCGAGCTGTCCGCTCGGGTAAGCCTTTTCTAGAACAAAACCCCAGGATATAAACCTAGTATAACATGGCCTCATGCCGGATCCCTAGTAAGTGCGTTGTTTGCATCACGTGCATTTGACTTAGGGGACTCAACACAGGGGTTGAGTCCGTCTAGGACAGATGAACCCGAAAATAAGGACTATCCTGATGCATCTTACCTGCTATATGTGCATCATTTTTGTTCCGGCTTGCATGTTGACCGACTTCTAGAATTAAAAAACAAGAGAAAAAAAACAAGAGTGCGAGGTAGTTATTCGAAATACGAAACTCTATCTATAAATAAGAACGAAAATAAATGAATGTTCTCAAAAGTCATGTTTCCCCAATTCCGTCAAAATTGGGCCGAACTACGCGGGTCTGATTCTCACCGGATGTGAGATACTTAGGCAAACCTCATCAGTTCCGACCCTCCCTATTAAAAAAAAATCCAAAAATATTTTTCTTTTAATCACTTTTTTTTTGGAAGTCTTCAAATATAAAAAAAATTTATTAACCAAAAATATTTTTTTTAGAAGTCTTTCATTTGAACAAAGAAGACAAATCAAGTTAAAATCCCAAAAAATATTTTTTACCTTTTCTTTTTCACAATTTTCAAAAAAAAAAAAAAAAAATCCAAAAAAATATAATATATTTTCTTTCCTTTTATGAAAAGTCTTTCTTTGAGACCCCAATTTTTAAAAAAATCATAAAATATTGTCCTTTAATTCTCTCCTGAAAAAAAGAAGAAGAGATTTTAAGAAGAAAAAAAAATTTCAAAAATTTTTTCCTTCCTTTTTGAAAGCTTTTATAAAACTAGGTAAAATAATAAATCAAAATCCAAAAATATTTTCCTCTCCTTCAGAAATATTTTTCCAAAAGAAACAAAAATTTAGAAAATAAAATCAAAAAAAAAAAAGCGAAATCTTTGTCTTTCTTTAAAAAATCCCTCTTTTGAAAATGTAGAGGCAACATTCGAAATCCAAAAATATTTTCTTTATTCTTAAAAGAAAGAAAAGAAAGGTGACAAAAGATGAAATTCAACAAAAATATTTTCTTCTTACTTTTGAAATTCTCAAGGTTCAAAACAAAAGAAAAGAGTTTTTAGAAGTCTTTCATTAAAAAAATAATATTTTCACCATTTTAAAAAAAAGTCTTTCTTCCCTGAAATAAAAAAGAAACAAGATCAAAAATCAAAATCCAAAAATACAAGCTTACTTTATCTTGAATTAGTTTCCCCAAAAGTTCAAAAAAGAAAAAGAAAAGGTCAAATCAAAACCCAAAAATATTTTCTTGCTTTTCAGAAGTCTTTCTTTCAAATATTTCAATCAAAACATCAAAAAAAAAAGAGCTAAAAATATTTTCTATCTTCTTTTAAAACCTTTCTTTCAAAAATTCAACAATAAAATAAACGAAATTAAAAAAAAGAAAAAGAAAAAGAGTTAGCTTTATTTACTCCATTCTCAATCTTCCCGAACTACGCAAGATCTGATTCATGCGGCGTCATGATACGTAGGCAATCCACGTAGGATTCGATCATAGCAAAAAAATAATTAAATAAGAAAGTGAAAAAAAAAAGTGAGTTGAGAAAATAAAGAAAAGAGTGAAAAGAAAGTGAAAAATAGAGCGAAAAAGGAAAAAGAAAAAAAGAGTGACAAAATAACTGAGAAAAACAAAGAGCGAAAATAACAAAAAGAGAAAGGAAAAGAAATCGAGATATAGAAAATTCAGAAAAAAGGAGAGATAAAATCAGAAAGGGACATTTAAAGGCCGGGATGAAACACGCATCCGTTCGAATACATGGTAGAAGCATTTAACTGTTAGGAGCATTGCATCCGCAATATGCGATTTCCTACATGTTATATGTCCCAAACTAACCAGGTTGTTGTATGTGCAAATTAGAGCCAGGTTTTGGTGGTTGGTTTTGTTGGTAGTCCGGTTTCCCATCCTTCACAAGTCCAAAGGCAGAGATGGCCTCCGTTTGTAATCTGCCAATCATCGGTCCTGAGGATAGCCCGTCATCGGCTATTCCGCAGCTGGAATTAACAACTGCTGAAGAAAACAGAATGTTGCGTCGCCACATGTTGGAAATGTGGGACGCCTGGTCTAATGGCAGGGAACCGCCAAGTGTAATCCCTGGTTTTCCTGAGTTGATTCCCGGTTTATATGGGCTTTCCAACATCCTTGTGCCCAACCCACTCATCCCATGTGGGCACCCTCTAATGCCGTCTAATGGCCCCGGAATGCCTTCTGTGGATCACCCCAGGCGCTGGATTCAAGAGAACCGCCAGCTATGTTCGCTGTGCCACCAATCTCCACTATGGCACGTCCAATAGTGCCCAGGCCAAAATCATACCCTCATCACCCGCGATATGAGTCACCCAGGGGTCAGCAAAGAACGATGAGAAACCCCGAGCAGGAAGAAATGGCTCGGAGGATGAGAAGCATAGAGAAAAGCTTAAAAAACATTCAGGGTTTGAGTGGTCAGAAGAGTCTCTCCTACTCCGATTTATGCATGTTTCCACATGTTCACCTGCCGGTTGGTTTCAAGATGCCAAAGTTTGGAAGATATGACGGGCACGGAGACCCGATAGCTCACTTAAAACGATATTGTAACCAGCTGAGGGATGCTGGTGGAAAAGATGAGTTACTAATGGCCTATTTTGGAGAAAGCCTTGCCGGAATCGCTGCTGAATGGTATATGAGTCAAGAAGTTGCTCACTGGCATGTGTGGGACGATATGGCCCGAGACTTTGTCCGCCAGTTCCAATATAATGTGGACATTGCTCCCGACAGGAATTCTTTGTCCAATTTGAAAAAGAAAGCCGTGGAAAGCTTTCGTGAATATGCTGTCAAATGGCGTGAGCAAGCTGCCAAGGTAAAGCCTCCAATGGACGAAGCAGAAATGGTTACGGTCTTCCTACAGGCCCAAGAGGCAGAATACTTTCAGAACATGATGTCTGCTATGGGTAGACCATTTGCTGAAGCTAAAAATTGGGGAGATTGTCGAAAGTGGTTTAGAAACGGGCCGAATTTTGAGTCAAGCTACTTTTAAGGCTATATCAGAAGCCGTTCAGAATGGGTCAGGGGGTTTGTTGAACAGAAACGAGATAGAAGAGGGAGCCATGATGACTTCTAGCTCGAAGGGGGCCCACAGGGAATTCAACCAATCATGTATGCTTCCTAAAGTCCCCCAACACTATTATCCCTACCAAGATGATGCAACATATGTCGTGGCACCGCCTCCCTATGCGGTGATGAACGTGAAATCTTACACGGGGCCACAAAATTATACCCAAAACCGAGCTCCACTTCCCAGAAATGCCCATCCTTACCAAGATCCATATAATCCCTAATCAAATGTTTCCCAATACAATCCGCGCCCAAGAGAGCCTTTCCAAAAGAATCAATTCACCCCTATTGGTGAATCATACTATAGCTTGTTCCAAAAGTTGGTCAAGAGAGGTATGCTACAACCAGTGGCCCCAAACCGGCCGAACCTCGAGTTCCCCTCGCACCGAGCTGATGCTAGATGTGAATACCACTCAGGAGCAGTGGGGCATGACACTGAAGATTGTTGGACTCTTAAAAGAGCAGTGGAAGATCTCATCGAGGTCCAGGCAATAGTGCTTAGGGATGAAGAAGACCCTAATATGATAAACAATCCCCTGCCTGCTCACACTAGGCCATAGTTGGAATGATTTATGGAAATGAAGAATTTGATCTGGCACTGAAAGCCATTGCAGCCATTGCCGAGACAGAAGAAAAGTCAAAAAACAGTTGTCAAGCCTGAAAGTTCCCCCTTCAGATGGGAGTCTCGGTAGCCAGTCTTGCTATCCTTTCTGCATCTGGATTATCTCAGGGTGTGATCCGGATGTTTTACTTTATTGTCTTACTTTCCAATGTAAACTCTTCTATCTTTAAATTAAAAAAAAACAAAAAAAAATCAAAAATCAAAAATCAAATGGAATTAATATTTCATTTTCCAAAAAATATCTCTTTTCTTAGTCTTGTCTTTTTTTTTCTTTCTTCTTATGCTACTTTCAGTTCTGTTTAAATGCAGATTTCAATAACATGACATGCCTCCGGACTTCATGCCCAGAAATTAAAACGTTGTCAGACTCCGAAATAATGAATCAAAGAGTCAGAATGCAAATGAAGTAAGATCAACGAAATAAAACAATCAGGATAACCAAAGGAAAATTGGTTCAGATTAGAAAGGTCCATACATTACTACAAGAGTACTGCCAAAAGAATGTGCTTGTGCTTGGGGTACATCGAAGAAATTGTCCCCGAAACAACTCTGAACGCAGGTGCAGTCAAAAGATCTTAAAACGCCGTCAGGGTTCGAAATAATAAATCAAGGATCAGAAATGCAAATGAATTTTGGTCAAGGAAATAAAACATTGAATCGGAACAACCAAAGGAAAATTGGTTCAGATTGGAAAAGGTCCATGCATTGCAACAAGAGTACTGCCAAAAGAGTGCGTTGTACTTGGGGCTCGAAGAAAATGTCCCAGAAACAACTGTCAACGCAGGTGCAGTCAAAAGGTACTATGTTCGATCCTCCATATAGTATTAAATGTTCTCCGATTGAGATGACGAAGGCTTTCATTCTCGCTACCAAAACACTATTATCCTTTTTGCCAACCCTTTGAGCTGTTACCTTCATTTGATTACCCTCTTTGGAACGTGAAAGTGTTGTTGAAGAAAAAAAGAAAAAAAAAAAGGGAAAAAAGAGCAACAAAAAAAAAAAGGAAAAAGGAAAAAAAGAAAATGAAAAGAAAAGAAAAAGAGAACAAGAAAAGCAAAAGAAAGAGAAAACAAAACAAAATAGAGGAAAAACAAAACAAAAATCAAAGCAAATCAAAAAACAAAAACAAATTTGCCTGAACTACGTCTGACTTGATTCCGAAAGGATACGTAGGCAGCCTCTCCCTGGGGTTCAGTCACACCAAAATAAAATTCTAAATTCTCCCCAAAGTGAAACTAGGGGCAGAAATTATAATGGTTTGGCGATGAGTTCGCTTGAAAGGTTCCAAAGTTGTAATTCAGTCCAAATTCGTTTTATCCCAAATCCTGTTCAAGTCCTTCCGATCAATCGGCAAAGATGATCAAAATTGGAGGATACAATTATTTCGATCTCATGCAAGCAAATGAGAGAAAAGTAAAATGAGAAAGTCTTATTGGTGAAAACCCACAAGGGCACCGTAAGGCGACAGTGAGCAGAGAAATTGAAAATGAGAGAGTCTTGCTAGTGAAAACTCGCAAAGAGCACTACAAGGTGACAGTGAGAAGAGAAATGAGAGAGGTTATTCGGTTAAAACCCGCAAAGGGCACCACTGATCGAAAAGAGGATAATTGATCACTGACATGGAAACGTTTCCGGGGCAAGGTTTCTCAATCTCGAGGTAATAGTTGTGATGAATTTCTGAGAGTCGGACGGTTTACACGGATCAGGCATCCAGTCCAAAAGGCATGTCATGTTCATTGAAGTCCGCATGCACTCCAGATAAGTCCTTCTTTCCTTTCCCCGAAAGGGACACCTCTTGTTTAAATTCATTGTCCATTCTGTCATTTATTTTTCTTTTGAATACCTTTCGGTCTAACTCTGTTCCTAAACTAAGGCAAAGAAAGAATGGCAAGACTGATTTACAGGGCTCACATTTGACACGGGCTAGTATGCAAAAGGCACCTAACCTCGTCAGGGGCATCGAGTCGATCTCGACTAGCCATAGCGGCCGATGCTTCAAACTCAAAAACCCTTGAAAGGAGAAAAATCAAATTGAAGTGCCTATAAAGGCGAATAAAGTGAAAAGTTGAGTCCCACGTGGCTAACCATCTCGGCAAGGTTTGAAAAGCCGAAATATTCCAAATGCCCTAAAGTTAAAGTTGTAAGAAAAGTTAGAAATGAAAGGCCAATAAAAGCGAAATAAAGTTGGAAAGGTTAAGGCCCGCGACTAACCGTTGCAGCAGAATTTGAGGGGCCAAAACTTCCCCGATACTCTGGAAATCCAGAAGAAAAAAGCAAGTGAAAGGCCTACAAAGGCAAAACAAAAATGTTGGGTCCCACATGACCGATCGCCATGGTAAAATCTGGAAAGCCAAGGTCCCCGGGATTAGAGATGAAACCCAATCCCCAGCAAGCAAGTGGTTGAGATCTTCGTCAAAAGATTTGAGATCAAGCAGTTGAAAATCAAGGCCGCAAAACCAACCACTGTTTAGAACTAAAAAATTGTTCTTTGTTTGAAAATATGAAACAAGTGCAACTCAAAAGTAACCGTGCAAAAAGCAGGTGCAACCAAAAGGAACTGCGCAAGAGCTAGAAGGGGCTCTGCAGCAACAACTCAAGAAAGGGAAGTTTTCTCCAAAATTCTTTCCCGTATTCACTCAAAATAAAATGAAAAGGAAAGAAAAGAAAAGAAAAGAAAAGAAAAGAAAATAAGAGAACGATGTTGAAAACAGTCCAAACCTAAAGTGGTATAGGGTCTCCAATCCCTAGCGACACCTTTCCCAACATAGGATATTCCATTTCTTAGTTGATGCCAACATAGGGTCCCACTCCCTAGCAGACACCAACATAACCTGGTGATCTCTTCTTGAAAACAGCATAACCTGTTGATCTTCTCTAGATATCGGCATAACCCGGTAATCTCTTTCTTGGCAACAACATAACCTGTTGACCTTTCCAGACACCAGCATAACCTGGTGATCGTTTTCTGACAACAGCATAACCTGTTGATCATCTCCTGATACTGGCATAACCCGGTAATCTCTTTTCCCGACAACAGCATAACCTGTTGACCTTTTCAGACACCAACATAACCTGGTGATCTTTTCTGACAACAGCATAACCTGTTGATCATCTCCTGATACTGGCATAACCCAATAATCTGTTTTCCCGGCAACAACATGACCTGTTGACCTTTTCAGACACCAGCATAACCTGGTGATCGTTTTCTGACAACAGCATAACCTGTTGATCATCTCCTGATACTGGCATAACCCAATAATCTGTTTTCCCGGCAACAACATGACCTGTTGACCTTTTCAGACACCAGCATAACCTGGTGATCTTTTCTTGATAACAGCATAACCTGTTGATCATGTCCTGACACTGGCATAACCCAGTGATCTCCTTTTCCCCAGGCAACGGCATAACCTGTTGACCTTTCCAGACACCGGCATAACCTGGTGATCTTTTCTTGACAACATCATAACCTGTTGATCGTTTCCAGACACTGGCATAACCCAGTGATCTCCTTTTCCCCAGACAACAGCATAACATGTTGACCTTTCCAGACACCGACATAACCTGGTGATCTTTTCCTAACAACGGCATAACCCGTTGATCAATTCTGGACACTGGCATAACCCAGTGATCTCTTTTCCAGGCAACAACATAACTTGTTGACCTTCCCAGACACCAGCATAACCTGTTGACCTTTTTTTCCTGACAACAACATAACCTGTTGATCATTTTCTTGACATTGGCATAACCTAGTGATCTCTTTTCCCGGCGACAGCATAACCTGTTGACCTTTCCAGACACCAGCATAACCTGGTGATCTATTCCTTGACAACGGCATAACCCGTTGATCCTCCCCCCCACACACCGGCATAACTCGATGATCTTTTCTTGACGACAACATAACCTGTCGATCTTTTCCAACGTAGGGTCTCCAATCCCTAGTTGATTTTACTTTTTAGGCATAGGGTATCCACTCCCTAGTCTACAATAACTCCGGGTGCACTGTTCTCGGCTTTTCACCACTTTCAATAATAAAGTAGTATAGATTTCCTTACAATAACTCACGAAACTTTCCTAGTGAAAACTGGGGCAGAAAATTTTGTTCGTTTGCTTTTTGATTTTGTGCAGATTGTATTTTAGGACAATGGATTCGAGACGACCAAAAGAAGACGTCTCAATTCAGAATAAAGGAAAGAAGAAAAGAGAAGACCAAACCTAAGGTGCATGAGCGGAAATGATGTGGACTGCTCAAGACAGTTCGAAGTCACAAGCTATGCATGCCCTTTCTTGATCCGAAAAGCCAAAGGAGATTGAACCAGCACATACAGCTAACAAGCATCAAGATTCAGATCAGAGTCTGTATAAAGAAACAACTAAGACTCAAGCTCAAGTTTCAGAAGACCCGTAGATAGGAATCTTGTAACTCGTAGCTGATAGACTTAGTTAGTCTTTTTCATTTGATTTTGATGTAATAGCAGGACCATGAACCAGAGCCTCGGATGGAACCTCGCTCGACTCTCGAACTCATCACTCCATCACTCCAAAACTTCCAGAACTACACTGACCTGATTCCTTTATAGCCAAGGATATGTAGGAAACCTCCGAAGCAAGGTTCGATCAAAACGTTTTTAAAAATATTTCCAAATGGAGTACAAAATAGGCAAATATTGCTCGTGGTTGCTCACTTTATCTTTGCCCGAGAACTCTTCATGTTCTCGAGCAAAGAGGGGCAGCTGTGAACACCCAATTTTTGCCCCCGCATGGAAATTACTCCTAAAAATAATCAAAAAATAACTTTTAATGAATTTTTGGAACTTTTCCTGATTTAGTTGCATTTCATGCATGTTTAATATTTTAAAATCATAGAAAAATCATAAAAATTGTCACATTTTTTCATTTCGTGTAATCTTAAGTTTAATTCGCATTTTTAGAAATTAATTACCCTTTAATTGATAGATTAATATATAAAAGTCACAAAATATATACATTAGCTTAATCAATTACTTTATTTAATTAGTTAAAATGTTAATTAGGTCGTTTTGATAAAAGAAATTTAATTAGCAGCAAGATGACTATTTTTGAAAGATAAAATTTGCCCTTATTTCAAATTGACCTAATTTCAGGGCTCAAAATCCCAGGCCCAACTAAATTCCCTACATTACAACCCTAACTGCCTCCTCTATATAATAAAGACCTAAGAGGAGAAGAAAGGGGGGTAGAGCTCGAGCATCTAAAGCTGCGCATCAACTTCGTCCAAAAAAAAAGGCAGCTTTCTCTTCTTCAATTAAGCTAAATGGTTCCCAAAATCTTGACATGAAAACCGGCTAGAAGCTCCCATGAAAACATCCTAAACCAGCCCCTCTCCTTCGTCCACAAAGTCGGTTCTTTCCGCCACCTAAGCCTCCATTAACGTAGCTTCAAAAATCAGCTGTGTCCACCAACAACCACCACTATACTGCTGCTCACAATCAGCTGTATAGCAGCCCAAAATGACCCCAACGAAGCCCCCCACAACTGCTGCAAAATCAGCCATGAAACGGTCCTAAGGCGAACTACTTTTCCTCTACGAAGCCTAACAGATCCTAACCGAAGTGGAATAGATCAAGTAAAGCTTCCTATTGAGTCTGGTTTCCGATTTTCGAGAGCTTCGTTTGAGTTTGTCGGCAAGGTTGTCCAGGCGATTTTCGGAGAAAGATCCATGTCCATTAGTTTCGTTGTCTTACACATCCGTTAATAAAGGTCAGATTTGTCCATATTCTATTTTTGACTTAGAGATTTCCAAATTTCAATGTTTTATCTTTTTTTTTTACACCTGCGTGTTATTGGATGATTGTTCTTGTCGTTGCTCCTCTCATTTAGTGTAAATCTGTTTGCATTTTGCCATTCCTGTATAGCCGTGTCC